>JAOXYM010000024.1:10753152-10779745 GCA_028567055.1 Leptatherina wallacei | reverse complement strand
TCTCTGAGCTGCTCTACCAACAGACTCAGGAACTCCTTCCTACCCAGGGCCATCAGACTGTTTAACAGCACACTAGGTGGGGGTGGAGGGGCACCACAGTGAGTAGTCCGGTTAAGACTTTTACAACCGAACTAGGGCATAAGTCTGCACTTTTAATTTTTTATTTCAATTATATATTTTATTACATATTTTTATTACATAGTACTTTGTTTTTTTATGCTGCTGCTGAGTCACCACAATTTCCCTTAGGGGATCAATAAACATATCTATCTATCTATCTATCTATCTATCTATCTATCTATCTATCCATCCATCCATTAGCCACCTACCTTCCTCTGGTACAGCTCCTCTGGCGTGGTTGATCTCAGACTGACCAGACGGTAGTTCTTGATAACTGTGCGAGGGCGCTTTCTTGGTGGAACGAACCGTTCCATCTCTGTCACATAATACAGGCCCTGCTTGATGTAGCCAAAGTAGCGGGCTTTAGCAGAGGACTCTTCATCCGAGTCAGAGTCTCCGCCGTCATCTCCCTCCTCATCGTCGTTTGCCCCGCCGCCGAGGTTGCTCTCCAGGCGCGCTCGCTTATGGGCCAGCCTCACTTCACACTGGTAAACGAGAGGTAAACAACTCAGAGAGCAAAGATGAAGAAGCTGGAACCATTAACAATGATGGCAGAAAAGAAGACTAATAAAATAAATTTGATTAACACTGCAAATATATGACTTAAAAGCGATTTTAAAGCTACAGGCGAACTTATACATAAAATAAATCTGTCTCATTGGCTGAAATCATGAGGATTTTCTAACGGAGAATATGGACATCTATCTGCCAAAATTAAATAACAGATGACAAATGAAGCATAAAACGTAGTGCAGCACATTTTACATCCAAGTTGGTAAACACGCTAAATTTAACACCCTCATGCTCAGACAGCTTGCTGAGTGGGAAAACAGCAGTAAGGTCAAGCTGCTGAATGGAAACCCAAATTCAAGCTGTCTAAATGACTTCTTGTCCCATTTTTTCCTGATCTGCCTGCCTCAGTTAGGGGATAATTATTTGCACATGTTAATGCAAACACTAAAGCATATTTCTCTGTGATGCCCTGTGGGTTTTAGCTCGGCATTAAAAAGAAAAAAAAATGCTGAAAGGTTTAGCACCTGTGAAATATTAGTGTGTCAGATTATTTCAGATTATTGTGGAGACACACAATACCTTCACATGGAGGCCAATATTCACGACCCTATCAATACACTGAAGACATTGCTGTATATAACAACAGATTGCAAACATATAGCCCCCCCACCCCCCACCGCCTCCCTCCTTTTCATGGTGAGACAGGCTGATGAAACCTCTCTCAAGAGTTGCTAAAGAAATTCTTCTGCGGAATCTGATAAACAAAATATAAGTAAAGGAGTGAAATAAAAGAGCTGCTTGCATCATAAAACTGTGTGCTCAAATGTGACTTTCATTTTTTAGTTATTCTGTGACCAGTCCAGAAAGTCCAAACTGTGCCTGAACCGTAGGCTCTAGAAACCGAACAGCTTTTCTTTGCTATGCAAAGTGACTTTAAAAGAAGACTAAAATCTACAATCTATGATTAATATTAAGGATGCTCTCTTAAGTCCCACAATTCAAACTCCCTCTACTGGTTCATCCAAATCACACCATTAATGCGTTCCACTATCAGGGCTTCTACCTCCAGGCTGAGGAAGCCCCCGTCGTGTGCAGCGGTGAGCCGAGGCGAAGGCTCAAACCATTCACAGGATTTCCCCAGAAGGTTACGCAGTGTCCTGACGGATGAGACGGTGACCGAACCGGAGCAGCGAGCCAGAATCAACACATTGTCGCTCCACCAGCTCACATCCACCAGTGGGTAGTACTGCTCCTTATCTGAGACAGGTATGGCAGGACATAAAGATAGTGTCAAAGGAAGAGGGGGTTTTCTGTGTTTGAACATGCTTTGTGCACTTAGTAGCCCCACTTTTTCGGGATGCTAATCTCTTTTTCGAATTAGCACTTTTTAAATTACTTTCCCCCCCTCCAAGACATATTTATACACATAGGCATGTGGCTTTACTTGTCATGTTTGAGAGGAGGACATATACATGGATTATTGCTTACACAAACTGTCAGAGCTGTCATCACCACTGGCCCAAAACTGTCAAAAAAAAGATTAAAAACAACTACACATGTAGAGAAACAAACACATCCAAAGGAATGGATACTGAAGGAGAAAAGTATTTTCTAGCCTTGCCATACACAATGTGGTTTGGAAGTCTAAATAACTGTGTAATTCAGTGAATCAGACATGTCAAAGATCATTAAATTGTATCCAAAGTGCAATGCCATGTCAGCAACAAAGTATGCTCTTTTTTTTTAGCCCTTTAGGCCAAATACCTTTTATTTTCTTCCTTCTCTCCAGTGATGTTTTCCACTCTGGGTTGATCTCCTCAAATCCTGGCTGGAGGGAGGGCCAAAAGATGGAGGCACCAAAGGAGGGAGGAAAAGAAGAAGTAAGGAAAAGAAATTAATCTGCTAACCCTGTTTACACTTACAGCACACACAAGCTCTGCCAGCGATGAAGCAGAACATGCACACACACTGTTTTAATCGGCCAAACCTTCTGTGAATACAAGTTCTCCATAAGCCACCGCACTTACTGTGGGATGAGCACAAACACACACAAACACACACACATACACACTGCGGCCCCTCTCTCAAAACACACACACAAGATTATATTAATGTAGTCAGTCAAGCATCTAAAAACACAAATTATTACCAAGACACACTACTGGAGTGTACACAGGTTTACTCAGCTTAAGCAAAACCACGGATACATTCACAACACACCCACGCACAAACGCACACATACACAAGCAGTTTAGACATATACCTGTTGGTCTTGGCTCCATGTGGCCCTCTGCCTGAGTGAGGGAACATCCCAGAGAGATAAACGACCAGAGAAGTGGATTACAGCCAGCAGGGTGCCATCAGGGCTCAGACTCATGCGAAATACACCATCCTGTATAACAGAATCACAAATTGAAATGTTTATTAAAGAGAGCAGTCACCAGCCTGTATAGATTACACTTCCATTAAGCAGAGAGGTAAACAGATGAGAAGAGCTGTAGTACCTTTTCATTTCCTTGTCTTGAAAAGATTCTAAAGCTGGGAATCCTGAGGAAACCTCTCTTCTGATTCTGACAGATACAGTGAAAACATCTGTCAGGAGGCAGCATAACTGATTTACTTCCATGAAAATGTGCCTGAAATCAATGGCTTCTCACCGGATTGATATTGTCCTCATAGCTGGTGACCTGCTTGTAATGTGGCGAGCCAGAGAGCGCCCTCCAGGCGGTGATGCCACGGCAAGAGGCTTTTGACGTGCCGTCGTCCCCTGATTCACAGCCCCCGACAAGCAGTAATCTATAAGCACGAGAGGTGAACGCTTGCATGACGGTGCCCCTTCAGATCAATATGTGGGGTATAACAAGGACCAAATATAACGGTGTGGGGTCATCCTTCAACCTGGGTTAAAATCATTTACTACTGAAAAGCAATGGATAAAATTATATCAAATCAGTAGTAAAAAAGTCTGTTGGAATCACTGGGTAAGTTCAGTTTAGACAAAAAAACATCATAGGTGGTTCTCTCAAATGCAGCAAGGGACAGGAGAAGGTATACAAAGAGCATGGCTGTTCAGCTCAACACTGCCCCCTGTTGCAGATAAATCAGACATTCAAACAGCAAAGATTAGACAATTAGTTTTTTAACAAACAAAAAAGTGTAAATATGTGTGATGAAGCCGCCATGGCTAATACAAGGCATCTCCTCTGAATTCTATGATCTGATTGTTTAGAGAAAGGAACTTTCTCCAGACTTGCAGTATTCCTTGTGCACATCTGCATGTCTATGTATGTATCAAAACAAAACATGCATCGTTTTCACAATCTTGTTCAGTTTTTATCACTATAGTTTCTTAAACTCAGTTCTTCACCCTTACATTTTCTCCCATCTATCTTCTATTCTCTCTGATGCTGACCCAGTTTTCACACAGGAATCATTAAAGTTTCATCTCATCTATCACTTGGCAAACATTTGACAGTAGCTGCCAAAATCCATTACACTGCCGAACCACGTTTACTGGCCAAAGTAAATTTGGTTTGTGCAGTGTGGGGACCCTGATGACAACGGAAAGGCCACGAGGATGAGCCACAGATAATTAACCAAAACCTTTGGATGCAATGTGGTGAAAACAGCCAACAGCATCCTGCACTGCTGCAATTCCTGCAGGTATTACATTAAAGAGATCGGTTCATTTATTCTTGAATAAGCCTGTTGGCCGTGTTCCACAGTGCAACATCTTATGCTAGTGCAGGACATCTCCATAAGAACCTTCAGTTTTCTGCTTCTAAATGCTCTTTTTTTTTATCCCCTTGCCTCTCATGCTTTTGAAACAAGGTGCTTAATTAGAGATAGCGCCACCGAAATGTAGCAGTGTTTAGCTCATTTTTATAAGATGAAACAGAGTAACATGACACAAAACTTCTCCATATTTGGAGAGTTCGGTTCAACTAAAGTCTGCAGGCAAAATAGAGCCACATGTCTATATGTATGTTTAATAAACCATTAAAATTGCAATGAAGGCTGAAGATTTTCCAGTTTGTGCTCACACATTTTTAAACTGTGTGCACACACCTGCAAAAAGACTTCTATTTTGAGAAAATGACTGGTGCAAAGTGTCAGAGTTCAGCACGGTAGACAGGTTTCTCGTGACGCCTTCTTCTGATCAGAAGTGTGTGTTGCGCTAGGTCATCTCTTACTATCATAGCCCTTCCTATGAATTTTAACTGAGGTAGTACCAAGAACCACTATCTACACAAAAAAAACTGAAAAAGAAATAAAGTAAAATGGAGTCAAGTTTAGCAATACTACCTCAGTGGAAAAAAGTGGCTTACCCTAACATTGTCCAGTCCGAGCAAAAAGTAAATTATGGTAACTCTAATTTTGTTCTGCTATAATAATCACAATAAATATATTTAGGAGCAGACTGATGATACCCTCAGATTTTAAATGATGAAAGACTTTGAAATCACACAAGAATCTTCAGCTTCAGATATATAAGCTCTATATGTAACGGTATCCTTGGTAGTGGATTTCAGAAGGAAAATTGATTCAAAAGGATTTGTACGGACATCTCCAGATGCCTGAATATAAATGTATGAAAAACACACTTGATCAAACACTGCACTAATAGTAGTAGTCTTGGACCGCAGAGTCCTCAAGAGAAAATAAATCCCCCAAGGGTGTCAAGGGAAGGCTACAAGAATTAATTAGGCATCCACTAATAGATTAAAAGCTTAATGTTGGTAAATATGTTCATTTTTCAAAATTCTTCAACTGTATTCAACAGGATTCCAGACTGCTGGTAAGATTCAACGTACCGGTGGCCTGGGTGGTAAACAGCTGAAGTGATGCCATGGGAGTAGTGGGTAGAGAAACTGAAGGCGTGGTTCTCCTGAAAGTTCTGATTGGTTCCCACGCTGAAACAGAGCAACAACAGACGATAATGAAATGACGAGTCACCTATAATTAAGCTCTGGCACATACACCAAAACATGAACGCTCATGTGGAAACCGTTAATGGTGCAGCAAAGCTGTTTTGGGGAAGATGACAAAGCAATTTCTCTCCTAGCTGCAATTAAAATGAGACATGGTGAAATACATAATCTAATTAAGGAGGGCGATCTCAATTAGATTGGTACTAGAGGAGATGTGTAATTTATGTGGGGATATCTCACAGAGGAAATCTCTCTTTAGAGTATAAAATGTATGAAAAAAGGAAAAGAGTGGGGGGAAAAAAAGGCACAAAGGAAATAGCTGAGGGATATTCAAGATATTGACAGTTAAGCTTCATCCAGGCATTTTGGTTTTTAAGATACCGTAAGCAAGTGTGTATGAGAAGAAGTGCTTCCCCACATCAAGGAGTGTTAAAATTGACTTACTGTCAGAGCTCAGCTATAATTTCTGAAACCCTAATTTAAACTATTTGAGCAACAATATTGGAATGCAGTCATACGAAGAAGGAAAATGAATGCGAGCTCCATACTGAAAATGAACATGTTCCAGAGAAAATTTGGTGGCAAATGTCTCACACATCTTAATTACTTCCCCTTCCCCACACACATACACCAAAACCTCGATGGTTTCCACAGGCACCTGCAGCCATTTGTCTGCCTGTAAACAGGAGAATAAATCAGCATTTCCCACATTTTCCTGCAAGCACCAGTATGCACCCAGAATTGCAGGGAGGTCTTCCAGTGTGGGACATCATCCGATCGAGATTCAACACATAAGGACAATTTCATCCCATGTCATGGAGTGCCACTGCACTATGGTTTGGTGTGGCAGCAGATAGCTCACACAATGAAATGGGAATTCACTGAAAAACAAAAACAAAAAAAACGCTGTAGTGCTGTTGCTAAATTGAAGTGGAAAGGTGTGGGGAGCCGTGAGAAAAGCACATACACACACCAAATGTCATAAAATATTCAAAATGTTTGTTTGAATAAGGAGATGCAAGCACAGGAATTGGTATGCAAAGAGAGATATCACTGCCCTCGGCATTTAAGTAAAGACAAGCAAGCTGCACCAAATGAGGTGCACCTGCATGTATTAGTTGTGTGTGTGTGTGTGTGTGTGTGTGCATGTGTTCTTCTAGCACAAGTTAGAAATTACATAGGAAAAAAAAAAGTGGTATTCTAGAAGTGTTAATGAAAACTGTTGATTATTGTTTGTTGGGACTGACACAGTTATACCAGTTACCTGACTTTAGCTTGTTCACAACAATTCATTACTTGCCTCACACGCATGACGTATGTGCGGGTGGTGTAAAACATGACAGCGTTGTCGGTGGAGAGGCGGCTGCAGTCATGACCTGCCTGATAACAGATCTTAGAGAATGTAAAGCTAATATCCACCGTCACTTTCAATTTGAGTAAACTGCAACCCGTCCTCATGAAAGCATGCAATAATTCACCAAAGGAAGGACAGAAATGGGAAAGGCAGAAGCAGAAAGGTTGACAAAACAGATTGGTGATGATGACAGTTTCACCAATCTCGCTGCTGAAATGTCAGCATGTAGAACAAATGGAAATTAAGCTGGAAACAACTTAAACAGCTCAAATTCCAACAAAAGTTAATGTTGTTCATTGTGATCTCATTTAAAGCAAGTAAAGTGTCATTTGCAATCCTAAAAACTAAAACAGTGAAAAATAAGGCAGTGTATTTTGAGTGTACTGTAAATAACTGTAAGGAGTATTTGAATTTTTGAGCAAACAATTGCAGAAAGAGAGGTTAAAGCATGTTAATGAGGACAGAAAGACGTTAAAATGTGAATAGAAAAGTATTTTAGGATATTCAATATGTCAAAAGACATGTTGAAAGAAGTGATGGCAGTTTTTAATCGGTTAAGAGAAAAGAAAAAAAGTACTCTAGGTGACATCAAAGCAATGAAAGCAGACATATAATGGCCAAAAGATGAAAGCGGATGAAGAGTAAATCATGGCTGTCACCCAAACATCAAGTAAAGAGTCAGAGGTGAAGACAGCTGAGGTGTCCACTGAAGTTTTGAAAACAGTTCATGTGTGAGCTCTGAAAGGAACCAAACTGTCAGCTTAACATAACAAAATGAGCACATGTGACCTCTAATGTAATTTAAAGAGTATTTCATATGATGTGTTGAATTTTTGTGTGTGTGAGAGATAAAAAAAAAAACAGCTAGCATGTCAGCAGCTGATGTTTTAGTCAAGATAAACAAATACTGTTTTACTGAGGCTATCTCTAAGCATGCAGGAGTCCAGCAGAGTTCAAGTGTAAATACAGTTCCACTTTGAAGTTTGCCTACTCATCACAGTCATTAAAACTATGAACATATTGCAATGGTTTCTTTGAACTTTTTTCATTCTGGTGGAGAATGATTCATAAATACAAATAAGAATAATTGCATTTTTATAAACGAACATGGTGAACAAATTCTGAAATCGACTCAGAAGTCCAAGGAGCTCACTGTAGATCTGAAAAATGGGATTTTAGATTTAGGAGCATCTTTTGCAGGTTCCAAGATCACTACTTCAAACAACGGTGTGGAAATACAAGTTGTGTAAGTTGTGAGGTGTAGCTACTAAGTAGGGGTCTTTAAAGTCTGGAGGAACCAAAGTGTCACTTTCTTCTAAGAGAAAGTTGGTTTGAGTTGGTCAGGATCAACTTAGGAATCACCAAGATTGCTCTGTTGAAGTTTTCAGCAGATGACAGAAACAGCCTTTTAAAACTTTTCTTTTAGCCAGACGTTGTTTGGTCACAGTTTTTGCATGTATGTTTAGTCTGTAAAGGGGAGGCATTTAACCTAAAGAACATTGTACTGATTGAGTATGGTAGCAGTAGTGTCATGCTATAGGGACGTTCTACTAGAGATGCATAAAGATGATAGAACAGTAAAGATGAAGGAAAACTACCAAATAAATCTTCAGTCCAACATCCAACATAAGCTAGAAAGCTTCAACTTAGTGACAATGCTCAATTAAAATTTTTTTTTTTTTTTTTTTTATTAAGAATTAAAAGATGCAGTACCTAAGTGAGATGTCACCCTGGACCTGATATCTCTAAGTTTAAATAGTGCGGTTTTGACTCTTACCTTACTAGGTAGCTCTTCAGCCCACCACCATATGTGATCACTAGAAGCTCGGCTGACCACTGAGCACTGCCTGTGTACTCCAAGAAGATCAGACCTGCAACTGCACAACTGAAATCTCCAGGGAAACTCACCACCTGGTTTCACAGAGAATGAGAGAAGACTCAGAGGCCATGTGTTCTCGAAAGACTGAAACATACATAATCACATGTTTGTATCCACAGCTCTTGAGAGCAAATGAAAGAAACATTAAGCAAGTGTTTGCTGAAGGACACAGACAAGCCAAACATGGAAGAAAGCAGAGGACCTGAAACACAAGACAAAACAGAGAAAGTGAAAGAGAAAGAGAAACAGAAAGCAAGAGAGAACGGGGGGGGGATTTTCATTTTTTTCCACACATGCATACTTCCTGTCGAATTGACTTTCTTATCTCCACCAAAAATAGCAGCAAGTCAGTGCAAGGCACACTTAACGGTGACAAACAAGAGGAAGAGCACAGCAGAGCTGGGGGGTGCTGATGTAAGTACACTCAGAGATGCACAACAATGACAGAGTGCGAGAATCACAGACTTTCAAAGTGTGGCTGGGGAGAAGGATGAGTGTCTACTTTCACTGTCTGACAGGCTGGATGGAAGTAATGATGGACAGAAATAGAGGGGGAGGAGGAGGAGTAATAATATGTAGCACACTGAGGGCATTAAAGGGAGCAAGGAATGAAAGATGGACTTGAGATGGCAGCAGAGAGAGACTGACACAGACATGCAAGGAGAGATGTGAGAGTAGAGACATGGATGTAATGGGAAGACTGGGGGAGCAGCCAGCAAGTGAAATATTAAAGACGGGAAGTGATGAAGATAGGTTAAAGAGAAATGGGACACAATGAGCGCAAAAAAAGAAAAAAAGGGGGAAAGAAGCAACAGACAATGAATAAAAAAGCCGGCCTGACAGACAAAGAGAGCTCAACGCGTTTGACAAGCGAACTTTCTCTTCAAAAGGTGACAGCAGCCCAACGTGCCTGGTGAATGGGTGCTACAATGAAGCAGCAGCGCATGGAGGAAAGATCATGGATGTCTGAATCCTCATAACGGCCTCACTGAACAGTTACAAGTACAGTCAAATCCACTGTGGCACATTGTTTTATGAGAATAAATGACTGCAATTTAACTACAGATATGTCTGATACTGAAAAATGCTTGATGAATGATGGGTTTGCAAATGTCTTATATCGGTTTCTATGAAGAGAAGGGCTGTTTAGTATCAGAGTGTGGACAAGGTTACCGGGGGGATGACAAAGAGTTCGCTGCCAATGAGGTCAAAAAGGCGCACGGTGCCGGTGCTGTCAGCATAGGCCAGCAAGGTGCAGTCATAGCTCCATGCTACCCTTCGCCACTGTGGGTTTGGGTCCTTAGGTACTGCAGAATTTGCAAAAGAAAAAAGAAAGAAAGAAAATTAAATCTAAAAAACAACTGAAACGACCAAAGCTTGTAATTGAAGTCAGATGAGGAAACTTTCAAGGAATAATCCCTTGTGTAATGTGGTATGATGATGATGAATAAAGATTGGAGGAAAGATATAGCTAATGCAACACATCAACACTATGTGTCTGGGGGATTTATCCGATTCATCTATGAGGCACAGCTAGAATAACATCTCAATAATTGCTTCTAAAAGACAGAAACACACACACACACTTTCACACACAAACTCGCAGCGAGGAAAGAAAGTGAGCCACGGAGAGCTGGAGAGAAAAGTGGGAGGAGAACGGAGATCATAAATTGAGCGTTTATTGAAGTATAGGCTACTGTTTTAGCAATCTGCTGGCTCAGCAGTGCTGAGAGTGTAACCATATCACTGTGATAAAGCACATCTGTGCCTGCTGGCATTTTCTCAAGGCTCCACTGTCATCTTTCCACCTGAAAGAAGCGCTGGTGCAGTGTGGCAGCAGGCCTCTGATCCCAAGTCAGTTTTGAATACATGATTGTTTCCTAACGAATTAAACAGTAAGAGGGGGAATTTAACTACTCAATTCTTAAACCTTTAAACAGATGCACCATTTAGCAAAGGCCCATTGTTTGCATTCGTGGACAACAATGTAAGACATAACACTGCTGCGGCATAAAGGAAGTTATGAAAAAGTTATGTTTCGGTTGCTATCTCCTAACTGCGCTGTTGCCGTTTATTGTGCTGAATTTCTTGGCCGACTAATGCTGCTGCAACCCCTGGTGGGCAATGCCACAAACTAATGGAGTCGTTGGATATTGTATGACTCGAATTTTAAATGAAGAACAAAGAGAAAAAGTGGGAGGCGAGGCAGACAAAGACAGAGAGAAAATGAGAGGAAGAGACAGGCTGGGGAGGAGACGGAGCAGGAAACGAATCCAGCGCCTGCTGAGAGAAATAATGGCTCCCCAAATTTTGAGGCCTAAGTATCAGGGAGCGCCTTAGGAGGTGGGCGACTTAACGCACCTTTGAGACTCTCTGCTTGGGAGGAGCAAACAAGAACACGGAACCGCTTTGACAGATATAGGCGCCGAACATCTGCTCTGTTCTTTGTGTTGTTTTGGCACTTTTGCTTTGTATTTCCAATCTTTTTCTTTTTTCCCTCACTCACACCCTGCGTCACTTGCTATCTCGCGTCCTATTATGAGTTGTGTAGAGTAAGTTGTTCTGCAGCTCTGTGGGCTCCATTTCCACATAGATAGCCTTTTTGGGGAGATAGAAAATTGGATGCTGCTGTCTTTTTTCCCCCCTCCAAGTGATGGTGGCGGAAGTTGTGGAGAATTACACCCAATGACCCAATAGAAGCCTTCTATCTAATGCCTTGCAGATGCATTTATCAGAGCTCAACACTTGAATTATACGCGGGGGTGGGAGACAACTCTACTGTAACAGAAGCAGACACAGAGGGGAGCGAGGAAGACAGAGTGATACATCGGAGTGCATGCACCGAACACGAACACACATGAGAACGTGCGTACACACGCACGCATGCTCATCCATTAAAAAGGCAAATGCCATTAAAGGCAGGATCACAGCAAAATCCATTAGGACAAATCTCCGTGAAATGAAATGAAGTAAGAGAAAAATGAAAAAGATGAAAAAGAAAGAAGAAAAGAGGAGGGAGGCTGAGGTTTACACAGGCCCAGGGGCTACTGTTATCCACACTGTGAACCATTAAGAACAACGGCCCACAATGACAGCCAGTCAGAGCAGAACAAATACAGTGAGAAATAGGTAGACTGAAGGGGTGGAGAAGATGAAAAAGGAAGAAAAATAAATAAATACAGACAAAAAGGAAATGGGATTAAAGAAAGAAAAAAAGTGGAGATATTGGGAAAACCCATAAAAGGTTTCATTCTGCACTTTTTACCAAGCACATGCTTTGTTTTCCTGCCAAGGAATGGGCCGAGGTGGACGTATAGGTGCCATTTGTCTGCAAGATTCTGCAGAATCTATTGGCATCATTTTCATCCAACTTGGTGAAAAACAAGGGGGAAAAAGCTGAAGAGAAGTCCATTTAATTCTGGAGAAGGACAAAATTACTTTCTTTAAAAACTGCTACTTTGCTGATAAAAGTATTAATTTAACAGTCAAAGTCAAATGTGAAATGGTCTTTGATGAACTGCTAAGCTGACATGACAAGTATGCATTAAAACTCTGATTCTTCTTCCACATATTCACCAATCCCATCAATATCAGCTCAGCAGTAAGCTCTAAGAATTCCTATAAAAAATGACCGTCTGACATAGAAGTGAAAGCAGGCTTACATAACTTTAGCGAACACAATAACTACTTAATTTCTGAGATCTTTTTTCAAAAAGTAGTCTGCAGAGTAGTGATGACTCTTTTTGCTAAACTTTTAATCTCCTAATCAAACAGAAATTAAATTTCTCCTTAAAAGGTTTTTTTTGCAAGAAACACATGATCTAAAATTGCTTTAATGCTTCAAAAGTATCAATCTAATTATCTGTGAAATACATACTTATTATTTTTCCACCATCTGATGTAAATGTATGCTGTTGTCAATGTCTTATGTAATTTTTCTATCTCTATATCATGTTATTATAGGCTGTCCATGTATTATGTCATTGTATTTGACTGTTTTTAAGTCCATCGACCGCCTGGTGACCAAAGATGGACATTTGCCACCGTCTATAATCTTGCATTTTTATGTGTAAATGTACATTAATATATCTGGTCCCAAATTTTAAATAAATAAATAAACTACCTGAATCTGTAGGAAAATTCTCTTTGCATAATCTAATATCGTGAAATTTGGTAATGAATGATCCTAGACACAACAAATCTAGATTTTTTTTAAAAACAAAATCAGGGGGGTATATTTTCTTTTTCAGCACCTCAGTAATAAGTAATTTTTGTTTGTTTGGCTGCATTCCCAAGTCCATAACACTACTCACATTTGAAAACATGCAATCAACTTACAATGATCTCCTATATCTGTTTAAATGCTATCAAATATAACAGACTTTCCATGTATTGAGCAGCTATCAGACGTTTTGAATGATGTTCTATCCTGTCAAACTGTGAGTCCACAGTGACATCTATTGTCCAACTATGCTACAAGTATATTTTTTTACCAAATATTTCAAATAATCACCTAAATATTTGCCAAAGCACCCAAAAGCAACAGAATCATTTGCAAATTCTTTCTGAATTTTAGCAGCAAAATGTGAGTGAATAAATATACCACAATTCTGCTCACACAATGTAAAGTGACAAATACAAAAAATGTAAATCCCCACAATCTGCCACTCTAGTTGTGTTGTTCTATGATATTCTATTCTCTCATGAACAGTCAGAGCTGCTCAAGGCTACAGGGTATGGAAAATAGACATATAGCCATAACTGTCCAACATCATACAAAATGAATAGGTTCCATCTCTCTTTCACACACACACACACACACACAGTACACAGACTGTACTATACAATAATAATCACCACATTTATAAAGCATAAGGTATTAAATCAAGTGAGCTGATTTCATCATTTTTTACCATATACTACAGTATGTGATTGATATCACAAGAAGAGAGGGTCTTACCCTGGCATTTCCCAATGACTGAGCCAAAGTCATCTCTCACAGACCTGAGGAAGAAATGCATACATTAAAAAAAAAGAAGAACAGCAGCGTCATCACACTGGATGACAAGGATATACACACATTTAACCTCATATCAGTTGATATGAAGAAGGTTATAAGAGCTGCTGATCGCCTGCCAGCTAAAGTAGCCCGATGGATCGAGCAGACAAGAGGGTGTGGGCAGAGTTTAGATAGATTCTCTGGAGATAAGGCCTTGTACTGACAGAACACCCGCTCACTCACACAACTCAACTGACGTCATGAAGCAGAGCCGTAAAACACTGTGATTAACTGAGAAAGATGGGAACAAAGGACACGAGCATATCCCGTAATATCAAACTGAGGCTGATGGCTCCTGATAACCAAAGGTGGACTGCAATGCAACTCCAAAGGTGGTAAACAACAGGAGCGCGCTCAGCGTTTACATAGTGATCGACATGTGAAAGCGACTTCCAATTACTCAAAGGGTCAAGTGGAGTGAAAGCTTCACAATGAATGAGAATGGGCCTCTTGTTAGCCCCTGGAGAATAAGACATATTTGTATACCTGGTTCATGCCTATTGATTTTCATTTCGATTTTGCTCCATTCAAAGCATTACATTATGTCAGGAGAGCAGATTGCTGAGTGAGTGTATTCTCCCTGTGTAAAGAGGAAATTGGATTTGTGTCTGGAAATAATTACAACCACTGAAAATGGCAATAAACATTCTCCTGGGTATATACACCGGTCGCTTTCTCTATAACTGAAAAATAATAAATAAAATTCATTAAAATTTCTGATCAAATTTGGTTTATTTTTCTTAACAGGTACAAGAACAGTTATGCTGAATTAATTAAACTACTACCCCTTGTGGTTAGGCCTGTGATGGGCTTTGATGGTCTAACCACAAGCTCTGTCCTGCCCCTTCAACCCTGATTAGAATGAAGTGGGTGTAGTAAATGGAAAGATGAATGCTCTCATGTGAGTGATTATACCGTTAGTAACTATACTGGTGCCTGGAAAACAGTTCTCTTTTCTTAGATCGAAGCCTAAACAGGAAGTCTCTTTTTCAAGGAAATGTGATAAATCAACCCATTAATTAAACTACTCTCCATCACTCTCTTTCAAAAGACAAGACAGACTTCTGTAATTACCTAATTTCCACACACTGGTCTTGAACCACTGCCAAAAGTTTGCCATTACTGTGGAGTAAAACGAGAGAATGGTCAGGCATGAATTAGAAAACCAATTAAAAGGGGGGGGGGAGAACAGAGGAAAAACAAGGTAAATATCATTTTTTAATGATCTACATGAATATGTGAGATGAAATTATAAATCAGGAAAAGTGAAAAGAAGCTACTTTTTTTTCATGTGTATGTGAGTGAAAAAGAAAAATGGTAAATCCAAGAATAAAATCTCAAGGTGGTTGGCTCATAAGGAGACTTAACAAGAACATATGAACAACATTAAGCAGAGCAGAGACATTCAGAAGAAATAAACAAAGAGAGAAAGACATAATCAGGCGCATCAAATTAATCATATCAGTATAATCATAACACTTTGGTTTGAAACTGTAACATTCAATTAAAAACTTTTTGTCTTGGGTTTGTCAGATAAAATAACAAATGTCTAGACTACACAAAAAGAAGGTAAGGAATAACGTAAACACAAGAACATGGCCTACATTCTGGTACTGACTGCAATGATCAATGATCAATGTGTGTTACTTTGTGTTCTTGCTATACCTTGAAAGAACCAGCTGCCAGTTGATCTGCTTGTTGGCCAGTTGGACCAGACTAGGAGGTAAAGATGAGCTGGAGGGGCTGAGATACATCATAAATAATACATAAAAATCAGCCAATAAAAAAAAAAAAAAGGTTGATCACTGAGTCATATTGACAAAGTAAGTAAACAGAATAATACATTTTTTTAATCTTTATGTAAAATACGTAGAATTCCTGTGAAAGAATTGAATTTAAACATAAACTGAAGGAAACAGGTCAGCAGGTCTGAAACAAATACAGGGGATAGAATTAGATAAAATCATTAGCCTGGATTTTTTAATGTACATGTAACTACTTAGTCAGACTAATATTGTGCTGAACCAAACTTTTCAACGTGAAGCTAATCCAGCCAGATAAAGCAGTTGGAAGTAAATACACAAGTCACAGGCATTGCCACAGAAGAAGCTGGTACACAGACAAAATTAAGCCAGCTCCAAAATATAACGGCAAGGATGGCATTGAACTTGATTTAAAAACAGTAAAATAAAATCAATCAAGTGTAAAAAAACAAATATGCAGAGCTGACAAGTTGTCCAAGTCACCGTAATACCACAGTACTGCGTTTACATTGCTGCTAGCTACGGAAATTGTTTCAGTTCTTTAGTCTGTAAAATAACTAAATCGACTGGAAAAAGCTAAAAAGGGGGCATACTGCCCTCTACTGTACAGGAGGAAAGACTTCAATCAATAAATCCATTTCTTGCGCATGTTTGTACATTGGGATGAGGACAGTAGTTTAATTTAAATGGTCCAGCTGAACTTCAGTCATAGCTCAACTTAACTAAAGCTTAATGGCTTCCGTCACTCAAGTTTCCCACAAATAATCATGAGGTCATCAACCAAATTAGCTTCTCATCAGAGATTAAAATAATTCTATAACTAAATACTTTTCTTTAATCTGGTTTAAAATATCATTCTGTATCAGCTTAAAGCAATGATTCAGAAACCAGTGAGTGACGCCACAGTAGCTTTATCCACTTCATGCTTTTGCTTATTGAGGTGTTTCTTGTAAAGCCAAACAATCGCAGTCAGAGCCACAGGACCAGCTCTGCAAGCGCTATTGTTTTAATTCAATTAACTTACCGGAGAGGGACAGAATAACAAAGACGTATAAACAAAACTGCCTTTTTGGCACTGCTGGACGAAATAATGGCAAATAGGTGATGTTTAACATGAAGCATTGTCTGAGAAAAAAAAACATTTAAATTAAAAAAGATTTCGTGGTACTTACAGAAGGTAATTAGAATCAATTGTAAAGTGGCTTTCATTATGTCTCATAGAATATTAAATATAACTAATATTAAATTACATTAAAATTAGATCATTAAACATCTAAAAATCCAACAAACCCAGACTTCTGTTCAAAGAAAAGATTCAGTTAAATTAAAATGGCCATTAATGTTTTTTAAATCCCCCCCGTATCATAGAGAGATCTAAATTCAATGCTTGTTTAATAATGATCATGCTTTCATATCTGGGGTTATTGGTTTTTAAATGTACATAATTACATTAAATTAAATATTTACTGCTGGGATCAGTGATACTAGAAGAGATTAAATTACATCGCTGTTTATCGTTATAGCGGTTTGTTCTATTTTAAGTCACCAATTTTTATTTTCCCATGACCCCGCATTGGAACGAGCAGGTTTAGATTTAGATAAACAGATTGGCGGATGGATGATTTTTCAGTTCATGTTAGTGTTCATGTAATCTTTGAGTCTAGTTGGCATCAGCAATGCAACAATGGGCACTTTGTGTACAATATCAGTAGTGCAGCCCCAGTATATGATACAAAATCCCTGATCTTATACCATCCATTAAAAAAAAAAGGAACTTCCATGGCTGGAGGAGTTCTTGAATATTTAATGAGGTTATTGATGGTGCTAGCGTACCACCTGCTGAGAGCATAAGCAGGCCTTGAGGCTAAAGCATTAAAGAATCCACTGCTGGAAAGATCTTAGCTCGTGTTAACGTGTTTCATCAGATAGCTTACAACAAGAGAGGAGCACATTAGGTGAGCGCTTCCTGATTTAGACAGCAAAAAATGTCAGAAATGTTGAACCAATATCATTTTCAGTGACATTTTAGATTAGTATATCTTACAGAGTGTGGGCAAGCGAGCCCAAGCAAGGCACAAGCATTTAATCTTAGATAAGGTTTATTCAAAACAGAAATCAAACTGATATTAAATTCCTTCATTATATCTTATATTTAAGTATTTCAGAGTATAATATGTATGAAGAGGGCAGTCATTTCTGTGACAAGAATCAATTTAATCGATCAATCCTTCTCGTGATCACTGCCTCTCAATTTTAGCTCTCGGTTGCAGTTTTTGGACAAACTTATTTACAGGATTTTCAAAAAGAGAACAATTTAGCAGAGGTGCAGGCTTTCTTTTCAGTAAATTACTGCACTATAAAACATTTCACTAACTGAAGGGGACAAAATTACAGTTCACACAAAAAGTCAAAAAGCAACAGAAAGACGATATGTATTCAATATAGTTCACCAATGCTACAACAACTGCAAGGTTAATGGGTTTATATTTTGAGCAGCATTAAAACAAAGTTTTCCAACCATAAAACTCCAAAGAAATTCAATCAAGACGGGAATCCTCTGAAAAATGTTTTACTTACTGTATATTTCACAATCTTATAAGTCTAACAGACAACACTTCTTATCCCTAATTAGATTTATCAAGTCAAAATACAGATATCTTAATAATTCTTCTTCCATTCAAAGAAAGGAAACATATAGTAAGTTTACACAGATCAGTCATAACATTTAAATAGTTGACAGGTAGATTGTGCAACTCTGCTTATGCAATGTTCTGCATCCCAGTACTCGTGTAGATATTACTTTAACACTGCTCGTCTAAATGTTTTTGCAGAATAGTCACTGTCATGGCAACACCATTCCCCAAAGTAGCAACCTCAACTAGCAGGGTTGGAGTGAGTCTCCATAAAACTGATTTTAAAAGTTTTTTTTTTGTTTTTTTTAAAGAAAAGAAGAAAAAACAACAACAAGGAGTTTAATATGTTCATCTACCCTCCAAATTCCTCAAGTGCCAATCCGATGGCATCTGTGGGAAGCAAGCCCAACCCACAAAAGGCCTTGAACCACAGCCAGCAGGAACTGAAGCACTGCTTCCACCCCAGAACCAAACATTTCAGCACACCTTCAGATGTTCTTTATCCTCACCCTGATTGTTCACACCTCATTCAGCAGTATAAGGAGGACAAACACAATACCAGGCGGTTGGTCATAATGTTTTAACCGATGACAGAAGAACAACAGAACATGTGCAACATAAACCTGTAAAACATTTACTCTAATTTTAAAGTTATAGTTTCACATAAAACAGTCATACACAACACTGGCAAAGCATGTGCAAATCAGACAAGTCAGCCACATTTGTTTATAAGATAAAGTCAAACTTACCTATACCACAAATAGTGAAGGATTAGGCGGAAAGGTCCTGTGGAAGATTCAACAGTCAGGAAGCATAGTTCTGGTATATATGTGATCATATTTCACATTCATCTTTTTGCTGCAGCAACAAGTGATATTTCATGCTTCCTATCCCAGCTGCAATCGGGTGGATGCACATGGTGGAGTAACACACACCATCCATAAAAAGTTGGCAGTGGAGCGTGGCTGATAAGCTAACTCCAAATTTTAGAAATGAATACTAACAACTCTGAAGAGACACTGGCTACAGACGTGTTAAATACTTTCGATAGATTGTACAGTGAAATTAAACTGTCTTATTTGGCATATATTGCAGCATAAATACACTACAAAAAGAAGAACTTACCTGTCACTGCTTTTGCAATTATGGAGGTGTATTCCTTGTTGCCACGTAGCTGTAATTGGTAAAAAAAATATATATCTTAATTAAGCATCTCTTAAACTGGGTTCATTTATGCAATTCGCGTTTCAATAATTAACAAATATTCAATTGAAAGTATATAAAAGTATATATGACCCTGTAGTTTATTTGATTTAACAATGACTACGTTTTTCCTTAAAAATATAAACGCTTAGGCTAACTAATTATGGCAGCATGTACTTTAATTGAGAAAGAAAAAAAACATGTCTAGCGGTAAAGAGTGTGTACGACTACAAACACTAAGATATGGTAAGGGTAAATTCGCCTGTAGTATGGCTTAAGAGAGTGAAAATTTAATTATCGTGAAATATAAGCATAACTCATGACATAAATAAGCTACGTGGCTTTGCGCAGCTGACCCCATGCAACTCATTACAGTACACTTTCAGTGTTCTTTTTAACAAACAAATGTTCAACACACGGACTACTCAGAAATTAAGTCAGCACAAGTGAAAGTATAACCAACCTGAGTGTCAGTCTCTGGAGGCCATTCAGTTATAACAAGTAAATCATACAAAATGTTTTCATCTTCGCTCTCAATCAAGCTTTCTTCGGCCATGTTTACTTGAAATCAAACAAGCTGTCAGAAATCTACGGTGATCAGGGAAGGACATAATAGAGTAAGCGTAAAAGCGTTTAAATCTGTGACTAACGGCATGTTGAAGGGCGGGTTTTGTTTGTTTTTCATCTCACACTATACCATTCAAATAAAATGCATTTCTGCTGCTGGTATTTAGAAGTATTTAGTTTTTTAAAAAAAGAACAATATTTATGAAGTAGTCCACAAAGCGGAACTTTTGATATGTTTCTGTTGTGACACGGCATTAAACGAGTTGTACCGAGCCGCAAATTTTTACACGTTACATCCGGTTAGATTGTCCTCGTAGCAGCAATAATGGCAGCATTCTCGGGTAAGAATTTTACACTGTAATCGTTGTTTGTTAGTTTGTTTTTACACTACATTCATCAACGTTTGAAAAACAAGTGACTTTGATTAACTGCAGCCACATACTGAATCTATTTGGATTTTGGTTGACAGAAATGGGAGTTATGGCTGAAATCGGGCAGGCTGTGGAGGAGATGGACTGGCTGTAAGTTGCCATTCATTCTGCTAAATCACGCTTGGTGTCCTGGTGTCGTAACCTGTTGGAAATGTTTCTTAAAGCTCTTAAACCATTCTTATCGTCTGATTTCAGGCTACCTACTGACATCCAAGCAGAGTCTATCCCCCTAATTCTTGGTGGAGGAGATGTACTTATGGTGAGATTCATCTTTTGTAAATATCCATCTTTACAGAAAATACCATGCAACTTTACATTTGGCATATTATTATCCTTTCTCCCTTCTCTCTTTTCAAGGCTGCAGAAACTGGTAGTGGCAAAACAGGAGTAAGTACTTGTCATGCTTAGAAATACAATTTCACACCTGTACGACCGGTCAAAAATATAGCCATATTTTCCTTAATGGGAAAGTGTGTCCAAACTTCTGACTGGTAAACAGTTACAATTACACATCAGAACATATCGATCAGACCTTGTCTAGTTTAAGTTTAAGTGTGATTGTTAATCCCTGTTCCTTTTGTTTTTTTTCCTATCTCAGGCCTTTAGTATCCCATTGATCCAAATTGTTTATGAGACCCTGAAAGATCAGCAGGAGGGCAAGAAAGGCAGAGCTGCAGTCAAAACAGGAGGAACTAGTAAGACAACCTTTATCGAACCCTTTATTAATGAAACACTGTATAACACTGTACTCGTCTCTCACCTTTACAAGACCCAAGTTAGACCTGGATATTGTACTGCAGATGACCCTTTCTTTGTTTTGTCTCAGTTTTCAACAACTGGCAGATGAATCCATACGATCGGGGTCAAGCCTTTGGTAAGAGGTGCTTGGAAAAAAATATCAGCAGTTTAAAAAGGACGCTGTCATATTCCAGGTTTTGTGCTCATTGTCATTAACTTGTCTATCTGCATAGCAATCGGCGCTGATGGACTATGCTGCCAGAGCAGAGAGTTTAAAGAGTGGCACGGCTGTCGCTCTACTAAAGGTGTTACTAAAGGTGTGTAAAGAACAACACAGAGCTATTTTGATTGATGACAACCTACAACTACAAAATCGAAAGTATAATTTATTATTAACTCTTTTGCATGATTTTTCTTCCAGGGAAGTACTATTATGAAGTGACCTGCCATGACCAGGGTCTATGCCGAGTGGGCTGGTCCACCAGTCAAGCTGCTTTGGATTTGGGTATTGCTCTTCTGTTCTTATGTCTTAAGACCACCCAGCACCTGAAAACATATCAGTCAAATAATAACTCGGTCAAAAACTCTTGTTTTGCTTTCTAGGAACTGATAAGTATGGTTTTGGTTTTGGTGGAACCGGAAAGAAATCCAACAACAAACAGTTTGACAGCTATGGAGAGGTAAAAAAAAAAATTCCTTGTCATGTTCAAATGCTTTAACATTTTGTGAGGATCATTTTGCACATGTCGGTTCTCAATATCCTCTCTCTTCACAGGAGTTTACCATGCATGACACTATTGGGTGCTACTTGGATTTAGAAAAGAGCCAGATTTTGTTCTCCAAAAATGGTACCATTAATTTATTTATAAATGATTATCTTTCATATCTGTAGTTGAGCAAAATTGCAAGAATCTCTTAATATGCTCTGTTTTTCTTTGTGCAGGCAATGACCTGGGTTTGGCTTTTGACATCCCTCAAAACCTGAGAAATCAGGCTTTCTTCGCTTCGTGTGTTCTTAAGGTATCAACACAAATTGCTCAAAAATTAATGGATGAAGAAAAACAGAGCCCAGAGTTTAATAATTTATCATGTTGTGTTCACAGAATGCTGAGCTGAAGTTTAACTTTGGAGGAGAAGATTTTAAGCATCCCCCTAAGGGTGGGTTTGTGGCCCTGGATCAGGCACCAGAAGGTCACGCAGTCAAGTCTTCTCAGACAGGTGTGTGTATGTATGCAAACATATAGCAGGTGCTTCAAAAATCGACATTTTTTAATGGTTGATGGCAAATTTATTGAACAGTTTGTTTCTGCTGTGTGAATATGCAGGAAGTGCCAAAGTGAGTCAAGTGAAAACATCATCCAACGCACCCAAGGCTCTGATTATCGAGCCATCTAAAGAACTGGCTGAGCAAACTCTCAACAATGTCAAACAATTTAAGAGATACGTGGATAATCCCAAACTCAGGTATGACTCCACAGCAGATTTCACAAATGGGATAAAACTATGACTTGAAGTGAAAATGCATTCATGTAGATGATCCTGAGCAATGTCGGTCATTCCTGTATTGTTTGTAATTCCCATTTAACACCAGCAGATGGAGTCAGTTAAGTGTAAATACTGATATCAGCATGTAATATCATTTGCAATCTGTCGCCACAGGGAACTTCTGGTAATCGGTGGTGTGGCTGCCAAAGAGCAGCTGGCAGCTTTGGAACAGGGGGTATGTGACATGTACCGTCTCCAAACAAGCATCTATTTAATTTTAATCACCATAAAACTCACACAGAACTAACAGACACTTGTTCTGTATCCTGCTTCTCTTTTTTTTTTTTTTATATTTTGTTTTTTGTGTGGGTTTATCTTATAATCAGATTGACATTGTGGTGGGAACACCGGGTAGGCTGGACGACCTCATATCCACTGGGAAACTCAGTCTCTCCCAAGTGCGCTTTCTGGTCCTGGATGAATGTGTATGTGTATCATTTTGAAGAACTTTTGACGTTAAATCTTGAATTTTGCACAGCACACAAAGTAAAGATTGAAATGAACTGTTTTCTGGTTTCACTGGGTTTCCAGGATGGCCTCTTGTCAGCAGGATACACAGACTTTATCAACAGGATTCATAACCAGATCCCTCAAGTTACCTCTGATGGGAAGAGACTGCAGGTATGTCCTGAGATGATTGTATCAATAAATATTTTAGTGACTCTCCGTGTCTTAGCAGTGACTTTTTACAATACGAAACTCCAGCGGAGTGTGCATACAGTTCGTATATCTGAGGATTATTGGCAGATGTTCATAGTTTTAAGACCTGCCGATCTCTTCTTTCCCAGGTCATCGTGTGTTCAGCCACGCTACATTCATTCGACGTGAAGAAGTTGTCTGAGCGCATCATGCATTTTCCCACTTGGGTGGACCTGAAAGGGGAGGACTCCGTCCCAGAGACTGTCCACCATGTGGTGGTGCCCGTCAATCCTAAAAACGACCGTCTATGGGAACGCCTCGGAAAGAATCACATTCGGGTAAGTGTGCCCATCTTTCAGACTTGGTTGGTTGCCATGGTGTTTCTTTTGATTTTGGAGCGGTGTATTGACACTTTACACTTGGATCTGTCTTCATTTTTGGTTAGACTGATGAAGTTCATGCCAAAGACAACACCAGAGCAGGAGCCAATACTGCAGGTATGAACAAATGGACAGGAGAGTTTGAAGCATAAAACTTATTCTTCAATTAATGTTTTTTTATTTATTTTTTTATCAGATAAATAACCTTCTTGAGCAGAATTAAGTGTTTTTGTGCATTTTAGAGATGTGGTCAGAGGCCATCAAGGTGCTGAAGGGTGAATACGCAGTGAGAGCCATTAAAGAGCACAAAATGGACCAGGCTATAATTTTCTGTCGCACCAAGATTGACTGTGACAACATGGAGCAGTATTTCATTCAGCAAGGAGGAGGTGAGCAGCTTTTGGCACCACTAAATGTTTTTTCACCATTTCCCTCTGGACAGGAGCTGTAAAAGGGAACTCAAACTACACGCATTGCTTATACAATATTTTTATCTATGGTACTTTAAAAAAAATGGCATGTTTTCTTCAGGTCCAGACAGTAAAGGACATCAGCTCTCCTGCGTTTGTCTTCATGGTGATCGTAAGCCTAATGAGCGTAAACATAACTTGGAGTGCTTTAAGGTATGAATTTTCTTCTTTTTTTAAAAAAAATATTTTTCTGCTGCCTTTTGGTAAGGTCTAATCAGTTGATTGACACCTTTAAAATCATCTTGTGTTCATAGAGAAAGGAAGTGAGGCTGCTGATCTGCACAGATGTAGCTGCCAGAGGGATCGACATCGGTGGAGTTCCTTATGGTATGACAGTTATAGTAGACGCGTATATGAAAGTGCTCTTTGTTATATTTCATGGTCACACGTCAATGTTTCTGTCAGTTCTGACAATTTAGAACTTTTTTTTTTTTTTTTTCCAGTGATTAATGTGACTCTGCCAGATGAGAAGCAGAACTATGTCCATCGTATTGGCAGAGTTGGAAGAGCTGAAAGGCAAGCATGGATACTTTTTGGAATTATTTGTGCATTTTTGTCACCTTGAATTATTAAATAGATTTTCCCTGCAATCTCAAACTTTCATCAAAGAAATGGTGCTGAAATTGTGGTGCATCGGGTTAAATGTGAGGGATTTCCCTTTACCTTACAGAATGGGGCTGGCAATCTCCTTGGTTGCTATGGAAAAGGAGAAGGTGAGGTGGATGATAGAAACGCAAAGATTTTTCAAGTTATCATTTTTGAGCGTGCTTAACGAGTGTATTTCTCCACGTGTGCAGGTGTGGTACCATGTTTGCCCCAACCGAGGCCGAGGCTGCTACAACACTCGACTGAAGGAAGATGGAGGTTGCACTATCTGGTACAACGAGAAAGAGGTGAGCATAGATGAAGCAATTTAAGGGTGTTTGAAATAGGTTCCTGCCTCTGATTCAGCGGGAATGTTTTTCTTATTTCTAAGGGATTTTAAAAAAGTAGCAGACGCATTTGTCATCCTAGTAGAAACGGCACATTTGGGTCTCATTTCTGCTCGTTTCCTTTTTCCCATTTTCTCATATTGTAGCTTCTATCAGAAATTGAGGAGCATCTGAAGTGCACCATCACTCAGTGTGAGCCAGACATCAAAGTAGCTGCAGATGAGTTTGATGGAAAAGTGACCTATGGTCAGAGAAGAGCATTAGGAGGTAGGTTTAACCATTTGCAAAGCTGTAGAGGTTTGTTGGTTCTGTCAAGCTTCGCCAATCAACCTGTTGTCCCTACCCAGGTGGAAACTACAAGGGTCACGTGGATGTTCTGGCCCCAACAGTCCAAGAGTTGGCCAGCCTTGAGACAGAAGCTCAATCCTCCTTCCTTCACCTGGGATACATGCCGAACCAGCTTTTTAGAGCCTTCTGAGCACACCCCAGCTAGCATGATGGCACTGCAGGCTTCAGTCACACAAGAAAATGTTCAAATGTTGCACAAACAGGATATGAAGTTTATGTGTAGTTAAAATTGGAGGGAAAAGGGGGAAAAACCCCAAAATGGTGCACTCTTGACTGAGATCTGAATGATTTATAAATTAGATGAATATACTGTCAAAATGTAAACATTTCATTTGATACGTCGCACTTCTGTATCAGCCTCCAGATGTAAACTAACGGTTTGTTTTTTTTGTTGAGTCACATTTCTCTTTAGGTTTCGGATTGTGAGCATGTGGGCTCGTTGCGTTCATTTCATGTTTTAGTTTACAAATTTGATAAGAATATTATTGACCTTAATGGTTTATCAAATGTAAGCCTTAATGCTTATCCTGATGTGTTGGACTTTTCTGACCGATGTGGCTGAATTAAAGGTTAATTGTAGATCAAAATAAACTGTTTAAGCCTGGTAAGTTGGGGTTTCTTTTTGTTATAGTAAATCATCTTAAAGGTAATGCATATGTGTTATTAAAAACGCCTTTTTGAGAGCAGCAGGGGGATTTTAAGGGGAATAATGTATTCCTAAGGGTGTTTAGATAGCTTTTCATACACTTAAATTATTGTGTTATTCCGTGTGTCAAACAGTCTAAATTCATACACTTTGACATCCCTGCAAATTGCTCTTTTTACATCACTTCCTGTGTGACTTTTTTCTATTTTTACATGTCAAATTTAACAAAGGAGCAACGACGAGAGTGATAAACTGCATAAAAGTTGTGTGAATCATTTGTAGGGGTTTGTCCACGGATAGGATTTTGATCTTCATGTGCAAGTTGGACAATATTCTATCAGAAATTCCAGTTGTAGCATTAAAAAAAGAAAACGAAGCAGCTTAATACTCCTGACACTTTGCTGTCCCAATGCCCCCCCCCCCCCCCCCCCCCCCCCCCCCC
>JAOXYM010000024.1:10719854-10753142 GCA_028567055.1 Leptatherina wallacei | reverse complement strand
CAAACCCCCAACAGGTCATCGTCATCCTTACTCTCCCACTCTCCCTCCTCCCCCCACCTGAAAATTTATCAGTGTGTCCTTTTAGGGACACATACAAAAAACAAACATCAACATTTAGGTTGCCAAGTGTGCTAAAGTATCTCTAGTAGATTCCTAGTTCACCCCATTACAGTATACTGAGAGAGTGTACTTCAATCAAAGATGTGCAATAAATGTTATTGAACTGTTTCATGCAGACCGTGAAATGGACTTTCAACAGTAATGTGAACAAAAACAGCAGTTTAAAGTGGCTTTTGGTTCAGGATTTTCCCCTAATTCAATCATTTCTTCTGTGTGGTCTTTTTTTTTTTATTTTGATGGTGATTTATTTTGTAGATGTCTGAAAATTCTAATATTACTTTTAATTCTACATTACTGATTACTTTCATAGAAAGTCTACATAAAGCATCTTCACTCCCTTGTGTGAACTTGCTCATCAGTCCTACAAAAACATTTTACATTTTTACCTTTAAACATCAAGCCATGTCATAAATCAATTAAATAACTTCTCACTTGTGGATGTAATACTGATATTGGGCAATTGGTGGTGCTCCCAACCTGCAAAAATCATGATTCATTTGGGACTCTACAAACCTCATAAATGCATTTTATCACAGATAGCTATTTATCAGAGAGATATTATTTGATATTATTTTGTGCTTGAGTATATGCATTCTTCTCAGTAAATAATGTAAGTTAGTCCAAGCCTGAATCGGAAATATAGCTTTAACCTGCGCCTTAAAATGTCAAAAAATAGCCAGAGACTGATGAACAGTGTTTGCACATTGAGATGTGTGACTGAGCTCTGAGGTATTCATATGCATGCAAACACTTCAACAGGCTCTATGATGTTTGTGTTCGGATTATTCCCCTTCTTCCTAACCTACCTTGTTCATGTTGTGGATCGTGTCAAAATCATTTGAAAACTGTTATGCGATATGGATCTTTTCTCATTTTCCACTGAATCAGGGTGAAAGTTTGGCTAAAATTCATAAAGTTGTAAAGGCAGCTTGCAGCGTGATGGCTGCAGCAATAAAACTGTTAAGTCTGTTTGCTCTTGACTTTATGCACATGTACGTCTCCCAGAGGGCAGCAAGTCAAACAGATGGTGTTAAGGGTGAAAACAGTCAACAATATTTATTGCTGTGGAGGGACAGCGTAAGTTATAAATCAAATCAAATCCTCTTTATTGTCATGAGGCTCATACCAAAGTTAGTACAACATGAAATAAGGTTCCCCAAGAGATCCAAGACCAAACATTAAAAAGATTTTTTTAAATTACATTAAGAAAATTACATTCAGTTAATATTTTGGTGCAGTGTGGCAAGCAGCATTGTGCAATGTTCCTGAAAGTTTAAAATATGATGTAATGAATAATCAGGTTATGGGTGAGTGTAAAGCATGTGTGCAAGAGTAAATAGCCCAGTCACATGGTGTGGGAAGAAGCTGTGTACCAGCTGGTCATCCTGCAGTTTAGACTGTGATATTTTTAATGTGAGGGAAGCAACTGAAATAATCTACAGAGAGGGTAGGAGAGGCCCTTCACGATGCCCAGGGCCCTGGTTCTGCATCACTGTAAGAAGAGTTTCTGTATGGAGGGTAGTGACACCCAAGGTTTGCTTTGTCTTCAAGGTGGAGAACTCCAATCTCCAATGTCACGTTGATTAAGTTGATCAAGGAGCCAGAATTAAACTTGCTTTCATAATTGTCCATTTTAGATCTATACTGTTTTTAGTTTTATTTCAGTTGATTTGATCGTTGTGTCCGTTCTTGTCCTTTTTTGCTCAGCAAAAGCACTTTGTGTTTCTCTTATGTGTTTGATAAAGTGCAATACAAATAAAGTTGAGTTGAATATTGCCATGAAAGATAAATCAGTTTTGAATGAATTCATTACAGTGGGTGACAAATGTTCCAGATGTATTTGTTCAACAGAGCCAACATTATATACACAACTAACTAGCGTGTGGAATATGAGTGGACACGTGATTGGGGAAATGGGAGTTGATGAGTAACTCAGTAAGTAGAATTCTGTCACTACAAGAACAGCTGTAGTTGTGTTAAATAGTTGAGTGATCTTTCTGTGTACTCACTCTGTAACAAGTCATGTTTAAAGCCTTTTTCCCCTCTGCAAGATAAAGTACTTATTTTGTTTGTAATACAAAAAGATTACTATCTTGTATTACATTCTTCAAAATCTATATAGGCAGCCTCCAACAGCTTAGAGTCAAGGTTGTTCTTCCTGAGCACCCGTTATGAGCATCTTCAACTTAAATGAAGGCTCATGTTTCAAAAACGTATAATCCGCCTTTTAGTTTTTGTTACAGCCGCATTAAATTCCATTTGGTAATGGTAATAATTAGAAGTTTTCTGGCCCTACATAAAACAAACTGGCTGCTACAGATCCTGACTGGCTGAAGAACATTGGTACTTTAACTACATTTTCCCGATTAAAGTGTTATTCTACTTTGAATTCAGCTTTAAGATGACAAGCTGCTATTTCTTTGCTACTACACTGCTCAAAAAAATGAAATTAGCTATATGGGCTGCACGGTGGGCTCATTGAGTCTGTTTGAGCAGAAACATGCACATTAGTGGCCTGCTGATGCTCATTTTGTAGGGCTCTGGCTCCTCCTGTTCTTCCTTGTACAAAGGAGCAGATAGCGGTCCAGCTGCTGGGTTGTTGTTCCTTCTATACCACCTCTCATGGTATACTGGTATACACGCTGTCGACACTGCACTGGGAGACACAGCAAACCTTCTTGCCACAGTGCTCAGTGATGTGCCATCCTGGATGAGCTGCACTACCTGAGCAACTTCTGTGAGTTGCAGACACCGCCTCAAATTACCTCTGGTGGTGAGGGCACTGGCGAAATACAAACATGACCAAAAATCAGCCAGAAAGGATAAAGACAAGGAAATGGTGTGTGTTCACCAGCTGGACCATTCCTTTATAAGGAGTCTTGCAAATTGCCTCTCATTTCCACCTGTTGTCGGTTCCATTGGTACAACAACAGATGCAACTGATTGACAATTAGTGTTACTTCCTAACTGGACAGACTGATATCTCAGAAGTGTGATTGACTTTGAGTTACATGGTAATGATTATGTGTTCCCATTACTTTTTTGAGCGGTGTAAATAAAAACAGGATGGTTAACTATCAACTATTCTAATAGCTAATTTTATTATGTGTACAATGTACTTGAAACTCATCTATATCTGTGATACTTCACTCCCCCCCCCCCCACCTTCAGTTTATGGACACTGTTGAAACAAATAAAACCTAATACAAAAGTTCTATGATTAATTTAACTTTGAGTCGGCTTCAACATTTTCAGTTTATTGATGTGAAAAATGTTAATATTGTATTTCAGCCTTTTGCCACTGAGGGTCATCTAATTGTATTAAATACATGATGGCTACTTTTACTATCTTTGCCACCTTCTATGACGTCAAAGTCCGATGGTTGAAGTTGAAACATTATCAAGAAAATCTATTAAATCCATGAACAGGAAGGGTTCGGCTTTTATACGAGGACATTGACCTATTTAAGTCGGAACTTCCTTAAAGACTTTTAAAAAACATATTTGAAGAAATGGAACCTTGAATTAATTTCTGATTTGATTTTGATCTTCGTTTTTCTTTATATATTTCCATCTAATGATGTTTTATTTTTGAAGAAGCAAGCGGAAGTGATCAGGGTGACTCTGTGGAGCTTGACTCCGGAGCAGGAGCCGCCCATTTCCAGTCCGCACCCGCCCCGGCTGCTGGGTCGGTTCCTCCCTCCTCAGGAGCCTGGTTGTCAGGCGCTGGATGTCGATCTTCACCGCTATTCTACTGCAACAGGTAAATGATTGAAAAAGACCACATCGCTTATGAAAACACGGCGGAATGCAGCCTATCACGTGTTTGCACTGTCGAATCTGAGAATTTTGTGTTTATGTATTTATTGATTGATTTATTTTTTACCTGTTCTTTCAAGGTAAGTGGGATGTCCTGCTTTATTAAATCCAGCCCGCAGATTAATATGCGATGCAGTGAGCGTATTAACACCGGGGTTTGATTTGCTGCAGTGGAGCTGATATGTTTCAGCCATGAAAATATAGCTTATGGATTTTTAAACCAGCCTCTAGAACCTGACTGGTAGCCTATTGTCTATTTGTTTTTTTGTTTTGTTTTTTAGATGAAGAGCATATAGCTGGAAATAAGCGTCCCTTTAGATCTATTCATTCCTTAAATGTATTTTAGCAATACTACCAAAGACCAAACTTACATTTAGATATTTATTTTTAAGTGACCAAAAATGAACGCTGCTGGTTACAAATTGTAATAATGTTGTCGGTGACAGTCTCAAGAGTCTTCATTACACAGTGGGATGAATGGTGTATGCTCAAAAGAGATTTTTGAGCATTTTTCTATTGTTATTTGAGAAAAAAAAACACTCCTTTAAGATTTACACAGCGAGCACAACGAGCAATTGCATCATTACTTGATGACAGAATGTGTCACTCCAGAGGTTATTCATCCCATTTCTTGAAGTAAATCTATTTACAAGGAAGATGTGTTCATTAGCTGCTGTCCTTCCTCTCGAGGAGAGAGTCACTTTTCTATTACTGGGATTCCTTGTTCGGGGCCTGATGAATGAACTGAAGGACCCAGATTTCTAAAGAAGGGAAAAGGTTATAGATGTATAGCTTGACGTAAAGCGTGACAGAGGTATCTGTTGTGTAACTTACAGTTGTTTTACAGCCACTTGACATAAAAAGGTGTTATCAGATGTTTAAATGGTTCCGATATAAGTGCAAATTTCTGTTACTGAATGTGATGACCCGGGCAAGTTAAACTGTTTATGCATACTTGTTTTCATTCGCTGCAGTGTATAGTGATTATAAAGATTGTTTAGAGAGTGTGTGTGTGTGTGTGCGTGTGTGTGTGTGCACTGTTCTGCAGCTCTTAGTGAAAAGAGAAGGCTTCCTTTGCTGAAGTGGCAAAGTCCATCTAAACTGCAGTTGCTATGACATCTGGCCCCATCCCAGCAGGGGCTGTTGCGTATCCACCTGCAAAGACAAAGCATTGCATAACGCACACATGCACTTTCAGGGGAGAAGTGATGGACTATCAGTGTTGATTCGTATAATGCAGTGGCAGCTGTATGATGTCTTAGTTTGGCCATACTTTTGAAGTCACTAAAAAAGTATTGTGCGAGAGGCACGTGGGCAAAATACTGAGGAAAAGGAGACTTCTGTGCTGAGTATGTGTTTTAAGTGCTGTGAGGTGAGTCCACAGGAAGTAAAAGAGGCTTAAGTGATTCATTGAGATGACCTACAAATGTATCAAAAGAAGATGAAGGACTCTTCTGGCTGAAACGTCCTCGATTTTCACCTGCAGCACAATAGAGGAAGGTTTCTATGTCTGTGTATTTGTGTGTTTCTGCTCTTGTGAATAGGCATTAAAAAAAGGAACCCACCATATGCACAGGACACACATATACACACAGACCTCTTTCTTCCTCAGCCTCTGCAAAGCTTCCTGGGCTGGGTCTACCAGAACAGGGTCCTCCTCTGTGTGTGGAGTGTGTGTTGGACACACTCTAGCACACAAGCCAACACATTGATATGCCACATCTCACTGGCCTAGTGTGGTGCACACAGGTGTCAATCAGCATGCTGGGCAGTCAAAGGTTCTTTTATTCATTTCCTGCCTCATAGTGGTGCCTGAGGAAAACAAACCACTCACCCTTATCATGACATACACTCACACCCACATCAAACTAGTCTATTGGGGAAGAATGGATGAGATAGTTTTCTGTTTTTAACCCATTTTCTGCTCATCCTTATCACCTTTTAGAAGTTATTGTTCCTGATATTATTAGTCTTAGAGAGGTGACTTACAGAGGATAGAATGAATACAGTGAGGAAAACATTTACTTGTGGCAGCCAGTGTTGAAGTAGAGGCTGCCCTGTGTACCGTCAGTATTGTTTCTGTCCAGGATATGTCCTGTTTAAACAGTCAGGGCTCTCTTATAACTAATAGGAGATGTCATCTTGCATTTAAAACCACACACACTTCAGGGTATTTGTGAATGAGGGTTGAAGAGTGTTTGCTTAATGCCTTCAAATAATGTTTGCATAAAGAGTTAAAGACACACATACACTGTATTCAGACTGTTTAAACCCTCACAGCTCCGGGTGCTATTCATTTAACTTCTGTGTCTAGATGTGTATATATATGGAGAGAAAATCATTTACCTGGTGTGAATCATAACGTATTTGATTCAGCCAAATTCTGCCTGCACAGTTCCTGTTTACACACGCACATCACAGTGAGAGATACTAAGCTGGAGGTGAGATCTCAAAGGTGTAAATACTCCAAATTGGTATCTGGGCAGAGCGCAGAGGACAGAAGATGTGATGAGGACAACACAGAGCAGATATTGTATAATATGCATTCTCACATGCAGTCCTTCCAGAACTTCAGGAATGGAAAAAGTATCAGAGTATCTTCAGTTTTCACAATTGCAGACTCATTTTAAGTTGACTCATTGTCTCTCAGGCTTGTAAAACCAGAAACAAAAACATCTGGAATTTCTTTCATAAGGGTTTTATTGTGTATTGCATTAAGACGTGTGATATTCTTTGAAAATTTGGTGAGATATTTTCCCTTTTTTGGGAATATGTATTCACCCTTCCTGTTTTTTTTTAAATTTTCTATGATAAATATCTGATTCTGAAACTTGTACATCCCTGTTGTTTAGTTGTGCCTGAGTTATCACTGATGTTATGAATGAATTTGCACCCAGGCAACATCAAACGCGTGCACAGGCATGGGCCACAGCGTGTGTTTCATTGCTCTTAAGTAATTGGCCGTGTTGGCATGTGCAGACAATGATTTATACCACAACATAGCCGTAGTCTCCCCTTCTGGAATTCCCATAAAAAACAGGGAAGCCAATCATGGAGCAACAGTGGAACCAGAGCACGAGTAGTTTAGAAATTCTGTGGGAGTCTGTAAGAAGGGATGAAGGATGAATAAAAAATGAAGGAGTTAAAATAGAAAAAAGGCACATGGGAGGGTGAAGTGAGGAAAAGGGTGTGAAGGAATGACTTGGTAAATGTAGAGAGAAGATTTTTTTTTTGACCAGACGGGGTTCACAGCCGATTGGCTAGTGGCTTGTAGAAAGAGAGAGATGGCTATATATGAAACAAAATGAAATAAAGGTGAGGTATGTGAGCAGGGAGTTATTAAAATCTACAGAAAAAGACTTACTAGAATAGTACGATAAGAGGTGCAGAAACAAGAAACTGAGCTGAGGATGATAATAGAGGGAAACTACATCTAAAATGAAGAGTACCTTGTCAATTTGAAGATGTAACAAGATGGTAATTGAGCTGGAAAAAGATTTAGAAGCAACAGTGAATCAAATCAAGAGAATTTCTAGCAAGAAATAATAATGAAAAAGGATAAATGTCCAAAAAACATACACTAGTTCTGTTTCAATTTTTTTCAATTTAAGAATATTATCTGAATGGGCTCAGATTTTTTTCCACCTCCTGGGACTCTGCGGTGGGTCATGCTCCCTGATGACAGCAATAAATCTGTATCTGTTTCTGCTGTATTGTTTCTGCTACATTCCAATCATAATTCTTTAGGAGTTCCTTATCTTGTTAAGATGCATATAGTTGCCATGGCCACTGCACTGTGGAAAATCCCCTTTTTCTGTTTATTACTCCTCAAGCTTAGATCACTGTTGTTATACAGTTCCAGATCACTGTGTGGGGTGTAAAAAACAAGTTGGGAGCTCTGTTTGGCTGTCAGACGGGGGGGTTAAATAGAATGAGTCATATTTAATGTTGTCTGGAAACAGCTGTTTATTTACTGTATATTGGCAGCTATACATATGCCTATATTACCAACAGATATTGCTATTCTGAATGACTCTGGCAAAGAAATCCAAATGCACTAGACAAGCCATGTGTAGATATACCGACAACAAGTCTTTCAAAAGCTTGAGCCTTCATCTGTCTCAGGCAATAATAAGGGTTTCTTTTCTCATAGACCACCATCAATTCTCCCTCCTCTCTATCTGTTAGCTATCCTCTCAGTGCCTACTCGGCTGTATTGGCATTGTCTGCTTTCTCTCCTCCCTTCCCATCTGTCCCTCCGTCATCCGTCACCATGTTTTTTCATTCACTTTGTCTTCCTTGTATTGTTAAAAAGGAGATTTTTTTATTTTTTTTTGGGGGGGAGGGCCCTTTGCTTACATTTATATAATTTTTGGCGTGTTCCTCAATTATACATACATTCTTCATTTATACCCCCCCCCCTCACTTTGTGGAACACACACAATCACATTGGGGTTTTTTCTCTCTCTCTCTCTCTCTGCAGATGTCTGAGAGCTAACCAGCTGAGTGGAGGATTTCCCTCTCTGCCTGTGCTTTCCACCTGCAGCCATGAATGGTAAGAACGCTGTGTGTGTCTTCATTGTGCACATCTTAGCAAAAAATTCTATCAACTTCCGGGAAAATGTCTGCATATGCAGGAAGACAAAAGAATAAGGAGAAAAAGACCAGAGACCAATAAATATTGTTTTGTTCTTTTTTGACATTTTAATCTCCCCCCAGATCATCTCCCCTTCAAGGTTTTACTGAATCTGTTTTGGGTTATTTTGTGTTGTCTCTCTATCGAGTGTGAATGTTTGTATCAAATGCAATGTGTGAGGTCATGTTAATGGGATATTGATCTGCAATGAGTTAGGAAGATAAGACCGATAAGCCCATACCCAATCCCTTTTTTTGTTCTGGAAATTGCTTGGTTGTTGCATTAACTCGTTCAGGAAAAGAGGCGCTAAAGTAGCATCAGAGAAATCATCAATACTTAATGTTCATTTCTTTCTAAAAGTTTTTTTTTATTTTAATGTGCTTTTCTGCAATGTAAAGCACCTTGAATTGTCCTGTACATGAAATGTGCTCTATATATTTGCCTTGCCTTAAAGAAATCATACGTTGGTCTACTGTGTGTAGACTGTCTGTCTCTGTTTCCTTGCAGACTCAGAGCGAGGTGCCCTTTTTGTCACTATTGCAAACCATGTTGCTCAATATTATGTGAATGTGTGTGTTAATCCTCTTGTTTCCATCCAATTATTGCAGAACATAGTTGCTGTTCCACAAGGCCCTCTGTGGGATATGGCTTAGAGAAAGGGCGTGTGTGTTTGTGTGTGTCGGATGCATCTCATCCGTGTGCTAAGCCACACAATTACTGTCTGTTAATTCCCTTTACTGAAGAGACAAAACAGAGTCAAGGAGTAAGGTTCTGGCATGTTAGGAGCTTCTCTGTGGACTGCGCTGTCATTTTGAAGCGCATTTTCTTTAAATTTTCAAAACCACCTGGAGAGTAATCAGCAAACCCTAAAGAAGAGGAGGAGTGTGTGTTTAAGTGTGTAGACTCAAACACTGCAGTGTGCAAAGACTATTGATCCAGCTGAGCTATCTGAAGCATCAAGCTGCCCTCCTCAGGTGAAGTGTTTGATATGTAAACAGTTCAGAAATCAGTGATGTGGTCTTCCCCAGCAGACTGGAGCTGGGTGCATGGGGGATTGGCTTAAAACGTCTCCTGACTAAGGACTTTGCAGCACCTAGACAACAGCACACAGGCTGACAAAGGGAAGAGAAGGGCCACAAGGCAGAGGCTCTTTGTGTAGCAGCTGCCGAGGAGGCGAGATGTGATACAGTTGGTTGAAATTCTGCACAGGTGACGTTGCCGTGGAAGCCATTCCATGTGTGTGTGTGTGTACAGTTTTTTTCCTGTGTTTGGACTCTACAATATGTTGTGTCAATATTGGCTGAAGGGCTCTTGTATATCCTCTCAGGGTTTGTGTTCTAGGTTGCTGCGCAGAGGTTGTTTTTATATGCTTCTCCTACCAGTGATGCAGTTTGGATAACAGCCTGCAAGAGTCCAAATATTGTTGGAGCATTCAGAAAGAGGAGAAAAAAATACAAGAATGTGGAACACTGAAAAGGTTAACTTTAAGAAATGGATAAGCAAAATAATTATTTGCAGGACAAGAGGTCATTTAACAATAGTGTCAGCAACAGTAAGGTTATCACTGAAATGTTAGTTATTCCAACAATGAGGGTTTGGATTGTGTAGATGATTCACGTTTCACACAACACCTGCTTGTAAATGAGCAGATCTCATTCTCCGCCGCTGAAATACTTTCCCTGAGCCTCTGGGGATTTCTAACTTTCAAACTCAAATTTGTTCATTTTGCTTAATTTCCTTGACATTGCACTTCAGTTTTTACCAAATAAGACCCCTTTTTTTCTCTCCTATCATCTGTCAATCTTTAAAAAGAAATCTATTTATTTACTTTTTATCCAGTCAAAGCTAAAGGTGACCAGGTAGTCATAGTGGTGGCACAATGAATGCACAATGCTACCCCCATTTATCTGGAGTGCAGTCACATCCTGTCACCTTTTTTCATCTTACTTTTTCTTGACCTCATTGGAAAACATCAAGAAGCAAAGCAAAGATGGTAGGGGAAATTCCTAAGGATTTAGGGGAAAGACGACCACTCTGCAACCACATTTGCACTATGCTGTGATGTGGGTCTGGGTTTGTGAAAGTATGGCTGTTCAGTATTTTTTAAAAGAACATTAAGTACTCTTCCCATTTTCCATATCATGTTTCATGAGGGATGTACGTGTCATCTTATGAAATATTACTTCAATATCAAGGTTGGCAGAAAGAGAAAGGAAAAAGACATGTTGCTCTTTTAAAAACCTGTCACGGGCTGCACAGACACCTCCCTGCCTACTTATTTATTGACACTGATGCCAATTAGTCCAAGTATTTGAAGATGATGGAGCTGTGATACCTGTGATACTGCAGCTGCAAGGAACTGTGGGACGGAATTATTTCCTTAAATTTCATCATGGATGATCAGGGTTTTTTATGCTAAAGGAGATGTTAACAACCTTTATTTAGCATTTAGAGACTTCTGGGTATGAAGGCAGAATGGGTGGATGTGTAATGTGAGAGCTCCCAGACTGGCTGACCAAAATGAACTAAATTTACTCAAATTATTACTCTGACAGTACTTAAAATGAGAGAATTTAACTGGCTCTAATCCACTCAGATATTTTGATCCTTTAGCAAGTTTCTAAACACAAACGTCAATTGTGTTTGACCACATGTGTAATGAATGGTATGACTTATCAACACCATGACTTTACTGGGATTCATTTAGTACTACTTTTTAAATTAGGTTTACATTAGACAAGAAGTTCCTATGGGATATCCTGGCTTGATTTACTGTTATGTGTAGATTGAAATTTGTTTCAATTCACCCTTAACCCAACAGCCTATTCAGTGATAGATTTTATGTAGTAGTAATTCAGAAATCTGGCACATTTTTATCTTTTTTCTCATTGAGTGGCCATTTGTTTCCAGTAGAACAAATGTCAAGCCATAGAAGACCCCGATGAATTTTGCCACTGCTGTGTAAGAAGCTTTGCTGTGCCCCACTTATTCGCAGAGCATTCAGCCCTTCCTGATACACACTGTGAATAAACTGACTGCCTGTGGATGTGGCCATGCTAGCAACATGTCCCAGTGGCACTGTGCTAAATATCATCTCCTTTTCTCACTTTGAATGGTTCTAAATGGGGGGCTGTCATAGCCAAAAGACAATGTGAAGCATACTCACATCTCTGTGTGAGATTAATTACTTCAGACTATTTCTGGTTTTTTTTTCAATGGCATCACTTTTGCTGACAATGCCAAATGTAGGTCAGGCGGTGTGAGCTGCTAACATTGGCTTTGTAATGGGAAAAGTTTACACCTGAACAGGTGTTGCCCAGGTGCTTTTGGACAGTTTGTTTGAATATTGAAACCAGCTCAAAACAGTAGTCCAGCCTGTTTGCTAGCATGTTTTAATGAGGTAAAACGCCTTGCAGAATCAGATCATATATTCGCATATTTGAAAGATTAAAAGATTCTTTTTAACTCCATATATGCTCCTCTTTCATCTTCTTGGCTACATGCTGTGCTGTTACTTGAGCTCAGCGGTCCATCATGTCATTCCTCGGATGTGTATGTGAAATATTTGTGCGTGCGGTCGACGAAAGCTGTTGAATTGTTTGGGTTAGTGCTGGGGTGGAAGTTCCGTCATGGGCAGGGTGGTATTTCCTGAGCCTGCTGAATAAATTACAGCCTAGATACCATATCTCTGAAGACTTAAACCCACATTAGCCTGAAAAATGATATTCTTTCCCTATTGTAACATCTATAAATGCAATTTTTGTTTATTTAGTGGAATGTTTCCCAAATACCAGAGATAAAAAAGCAAGGAACAATCCCTCAAGGTTTCTCTCCACGGATGGTGAATTCATAGTAAAAAAATTTGTAGCAACTTCCTGTTAAAGATTGTAGCTGGTACTCTTGTGGAGTGTTCCTGGTATGCTGTAATTAGTACTTATAGCATCAGGAGTTGTCCAAGGAACAACAACTGATGTCTTTAACAAGGTCATGGGAACTTCATTCACTGTCTTTTAGACTTGTTATGATGTTGAATTACCAAAAAAAATCTATCATTGGAGACAAATTTATTGTATTTCATTCAATTACAGTACATTATAATATAGAAGAGAAGCAATCAGATGTTAAGGGATGACAGCAGGTTGAAGGCATATACGGTGTACCTTCTTATTATCAATATTTTAATGGTAAATATTCAGAGAAAATACAGAAGATAAAAATATAGAACGTCACCATTTATAATTGCAAGATATATTTTTATGGCCTGCTACCCAGCCATAGGTTGCTCTTTTGACTGATCTTTAACCTTCTTAAACCTGCGGTACCCCAATAGGAGAATGCTGAAACTGAACAAAGCCAGTCCATGCTTTGACAAATCAGAGCTGTTCTAGTGCCAAAGAAAGAGCTCCATAATGCCAGGCAGTTCAGGGAAACTTTGACCCATATTTAAAAACAAAATGCACACTTTTTTTTGTTAAATTTTTCCCATACTAGTGGATTCATATTTTACTTCAAGAATGTTTGGGTGGAATAAGGCTTCCAGAGAAAAAGCTGCTTTGATCTCATCATCTTCCCTGCAGTCAGATCCCTGACAGCCAATCAGACTCCACACTCTGACTAATGTGCAATCTGTTATGTGACACCATTCATTCATTTTAAACAGCAAAGATTCAACACAGTGTGTTTATCTTTTTTAATCATAAAGCTTTTTGACTATATATACCTTATACACTCCCTGTATACAGTATTTACTTCACACAGAAGTGGAAAAAATCTGTTTACACATTTTGTTTGCCATCTTTACAACCATGGTTACTATGGTAACTGCAATTGGCGTAACCGGTCTGTTGAACAGAGGAGGATGAAATGGTCAAGAAGTGAGCTAAAATTGAACATTTATTTATTTATTTTTATTTGTCCCAGTTGAGTCAAGACTGTAGTTTTTTTTTTTTTGTAGACCAAGCACATTTATCTTCTCTTATTTGAAGTCTTCTTTTGTCCATTTCAACTTTTATCTCATTCAGTGTTATCTGTCACGATATCACTTGTCATTCAGTCAATGTCGTGAGGAGAAACCTGTCTGTGTCATCAGTGAATTATTTTTCAAACAAAAGCTTTAGAGTTTTCAGGTTCTATGAAGCAAAGGGTTTTTGATGATGTCCCAATTGTGTTATGATTTGATTAATTTATAGTGTCCCTAATGATGAATTGATTATAATCTTCCACCCTCATTTATTAAAATAATCTTGGGAAACTGAATAAGAATTAATTTATATAACTCACACAGATTGGCCGGCTTCATATTTAATTCATGGTCAATGTTGAAATTATCTCCGTAGCTGAGTGGCCATTTTTATACATTAATCATCTTCTGCAGCGGGTTTGGTGGGGTTTCATCTGAGGGGAAGGTCTCATTTAGGATGGGAATTATGCACACATTTTGGATGGAGACAAAAATTACTCAACTGAATCTGGCCTTAGCCTTACTGCTGTGCCTGGATATGTTGCTGACTTTGCATGCTCTGTAGTTGTGTGTTCATGGGTGGATCAGAACTCGCTCATAATGGGTCAAATTTATAAAACTTTGCTTTGTTATCTCATTTTAAGTAAAGATACACCAACTGCAATTTTCTCGGCCAGTTCTATTTATTTTTTATCACTAACATCTTTCTACATATAACCCTTATGGTCTGTTTCAAACTGGTTTACACCAACGACAACCAGGCCTAACTGTCTCTTTGTTTTGTTCAGGTGGAGCCAGCATGTGGGCCATTACTTCAGAGGAGAGGGGGAAACATGACAAACAGTTTGACACCCTAACCCCGACCCTCGGCTATGTGTCAGGTAGGCTGTTGTCAACACAAACAGACTAGATGTTTTCTCCTGAATAACCCTTAGTGTCATCATTGCTAACAGAGCAATGCGATGGCAATCTGATCGCCATCTCTCTGAGCTCATGGGATTTTTGTTTTTCTGCAGGAGAACAAGCAAGGAAATTCTTCCTGCAGTCCGGCTTGCCTCCTTCTGTTCTAGCTGAGATTTGGTAACTAGAAACTTGGTGAATTATTTTCAGAAGTCATTGTGAAGCTGTAGCCAGTGGGTCAGTAGGTCCCAGCTTCGTTTTTGGACAGAGTCGGTTTAGTTCATCAGCCTGTTTTCAGCTTCCTGTTGAGCACTCATTTCCTTCGCAGCCTGCCACACCTAGTAAACTGTGTTTTTTTAGAGAGGGGGGGGGAGAAAGTGTGTGTGCTTGTACTGTAATTAGAACACTGTGGAGGTTTTTGTGAAAGAAAAAAAAAATGCCACTGGAATTCAATCCCACCAGGACCTTGTGTCCCTTCTGTAACTTGCAATTTCTATTGTCTCAATAAAAGGAATAACAGCACAAGGAATGTACAGTTTGCTGTAAACAGATCGCTGTTTGCACCAAATTTCTCTTCTTCCCTCTGCTAGGAACCTAGCTGACATGGACAGTGATGGGAAGATGGACAGATTGGAGTTTTCCATCGCAATGAAGTTAATTAAACTCAAGCTTCAGGGAAGGAACTTGCCCTCTGCCTTGCCAATCATCATGAAACAACCTCCTGCTTCCAATAGTAGTTCAACCATCCCTTCATCAGCAAGATTTGGTAAAAAAAATTTTTTTATCTAAAAATGGATTCACAGTGTCTGTTCATCAGTTTTAAATAAAAAATCTCAATTTTTAAATAAAATTCTTTAAAAGTAATCGTAATCACATCTTTAAGAAAAAGTAAGATAATGGCAGCTCAGTTCTTTCATAGGTACGAAGAACCCTGGCCTAGTTACAAAAGGTTTACAAATGACATTAACCCATTTTTAGATATAACCTGTCATGTTGTTTGTCTTCTAAACGGCACTCATGATCTCCTCATGTTTACTTGTGTGTTTCCTCCGTATAGGAATGGGATCAATGCCAAACCTGTCAATTGGTCTTTCATCCATGTCAGCCATGTCCACCATGCCCATCTTAACACCCATCCCTGCTAACACCCCTTTGCAACCCCTGGTGCCGACACCAATGACTCTTCCCCTGATCGCCTCATTTGGACCCTCTGGGCTCCACAACGGCAACGTCAGCCTCCTCACTCCACCTCTTGTTCCTAACAATGCAGGTTGGTTCTGCAGTAGAACCATTCTGATTTTGTTCTTGCATGAATCAAGACAGAAGCTGATCAGTCAATTAGTACCAGCTCATTCAAACTTGACATATGCTCAAAAAAGGGGGACAAACGTTGAAGATGTTTGGTTATGTTCCAAAGCTGTTCAGTTAAACTTTTTTCCAATTCTAAATTTCGACATTTCAGTGGCACACAGGAAGGATCAGATTAACTACTCAATAGAAATCTGCCCTCAAGAATTTCATACATCCAAGGGCTTATAGCACGGGTGTCAAACTCCGGTCCTTGAGGGTCGCTGTCCTGCAGGTTTTAGACGTTTCCCTGCTTCAATACTCCTGACTGAAATTAATGGGTCATTGTGCACAACTTGACAACAAGCAGTTGGATCTATTTAATTTGAATCAGGTGTGTTGGAGAAGGGAAACATCTAAAACATGAAGGACAGTGGCCCTGAAGGATCGGATTTTAACGTCCCTGGTATATAGTGTGTTTGCATTTACCGTCACCAGTTATGCTAAAGATATTTAGCAGTGGTAGCTGGTATTCAAGTCAAAATTTTCTCTGTTGAATATAAACTCGATAAAACCAGGACAACAGATTTTTTTTACTTTGTTCCTTCACCATCATTTGCATGTTTGTGTATGGTGGACCAATTAAAAACAAATGGGCTAAACATAGCACTGATGTTTGCTCTCATTACACTGAAGACCTAAAAACAAAGTTTCATGGTCTTCATTCAGCTTATTTGCAGACACAAAAAAACGAGTCATTTACTACAACTTTATTAACTTTTGCAGAAAGCCTGCATTTGTTTAACCTGCAAGTGGCCCAGACAGTTGATTGCACCTATTAACAGAGCTACAGATTTTTAAACTTTGTAAATAAGAAGAAGTTACCAAAAACGTACATTAAAAGTCATTTTTGTGCAAAAAAAAAACCTGGTGCCAATGTTAAGGACATTGTGGTCAGTTATACATGTCCCAAGCTTAATTGATTCTGTTACACAGTGAGAATGAACACAACCACACTTAATCTTATCTTGTCCTCAAGGTCTTCTGGTAGGCTCATAAGTGTGGGCATATGAGTAGGAAGTATAATAACAGCTCCTATAAATGCATCTAGACGTTCATAAGTTCAAAGGACATCAGTGATGGCAAGTGTTTTTAAACATTTGCAACTCTCAGTTCACAGTATCTTACGTTTGGACTTCTTGTTTTATTCCACACCTTCTCCATCTAATCTATTGGCTGCTCTTTTTAATCTCAATGTAATCAAATAAAATGTTTGTGTAACTTGTGAGGTCTAATCAGAGTGGCTTTGACATTACTCTTATTGGGAGTTCCCTCAATCTTTATTCCCCTCTCTCTACTGGTGAAAATCTATCTCTGCCACTGCTCAAGAGACTAACCCTCTAGCGCAGAGTTGCAGGCAGCCGCAGTCTCTTTGTTTTTAGCCAGATGTCAGTCACCTTGCTGCTAGAGCGCTGTGTGCTGTGACTGTAAAATACAGGGAGATAAGATTAGATGTACGCACACTCAAGGACAACTACACTTAACTAAGTGTCTACACTTTGTCATATTGATTTAAGAAAGGCCCATGCACACTGTTTGTGTTTACATATGTGCACTAAAACATTTTAATGATTTTTTTAGATGATTTCTTATTATTTAACTGCCTCCAATCTTGTTTTTCAGGGCCCTCTCTTACTGGTTTCTCCTCTCCTATGGCTTTCTCTCCGTCCACGGGCATGTCAAAGGCCAACTCCCTGCTGGACCTGGGGTCAAGCAGGTGAGAGCATAAATGTCAGAAGACGTGCTGCTGCTGCACTCCGAGTGAAGTGAAGCAGAAATGTTTTTCACATGGAATTTTTGCATTTTAAAATGGGCCATTTTATTATCTGGAGATTCAGTCAAATACAACTATGCCTTTATTTCTGTGCTTACACAGAGGCAGCATTTTGAAGGGAAGAGTTGAGAATCAGAACACAGGCAGAGATGAAACACTTAGATAACCCAGAGAGAGCAGGAAGGACATTTTGAAATCAGATGTTCTTGTAGGCAGAAGAAGGAAGGGGACTTGTTTGGACTCACACAAACAGGAGAACTGGAATCCAGTGCATTCTTGCAGAGAGGTCATTATCAAAGCTGTGTTTCCATTCATTTTTATCAGCTAGACCATTTTTCGTCCTTTCTATTAATACATGAAATAATTGATTAAATTAATTTTGAAATATGGCACAAACATTCATGGTATCCAGAGGCGGAATTATACCATCTGTTTGGCTCCCTGACTTTACTTCTAGTCACCCTGCGATGTAGATACTTTAGTTTTTAGTGAAATGTCTGTGATGGCAAAGAAATGTGATATATGCTTTGCATGGCATGTATATATCAAAATATCATTTAGTCTTTATGTAACTTATCATAACATGTCAATGTAAACATGCTAATGTTAGCTTTAAGCTTAAATTAACTAAAGTATTTACATTTTGACAAACATGCTAGCAAGGCCCTCGGTCTTTTGTAAAACTTTAGAAAAATCATATCCATTCAAAATGTATAAAAAACAAAGTGGATTAAACTAGATGACGCAAGCACAATATTAATGTGACCATTTCTTTGAACTTTTCACCTGCGAGATTTGTCACATTAAATGCTGTGATATCCGTGATTTAAAGTTAGACACTGCAGATTATCAAAGGAAGGAGGAAATATGAGTCATGTGAAAGGGTTAGAAGTTTTTCATATATGTCAGTCAAACTTCTATTTGTGCTCTTGTGTGAAGCTCTTAATCTCTGCCTGGAAAAGTTACAATAGTAGGTTGTAATGAGGGGAAAAGAAAGAAGAAACCAGCGTCGGGAAGGTTTTGTGCGGTTTCCCTGAGAGCCAGATTTCTTTGGGTATCTAATAACCTTGATACTCCTTTTGGCATTATGTTCAGTTTTCAGAAAAGGAAGGTAAAGGAGATCTAATTTCACTGTTTGGAATAGCATAATGCCTCTAGAACCTCAGGTGGATGTGGTAAGGTGGGTGTCAATAAGGGTGTCAGTCCTGGGAAGTAAATACAAGCCGATCCACCCAGATCACTTTTATCTTCCTATCATATCATGACAGACACATGATATATCTACTCTGGGTTTTCCGGATTTTTATTTGTAAAGTTATGTTAGTGTTTTTTAAACCATATGTATGCATTTTGCACTGTTTAATACAGACAAAGAGAACAAAAATCCTGAGGCAGAGAGAGGAGTCCACTCTCTCTTCCCTATTTTTGTCCTTTTTTTAATTCAGTTCAAGTTTCCACTCAGCTACAATAATAAGAAAAGAAAACATTCCTCTCAAATGGTCATCATGGATTCAGCCTGATTTTTTTGCTATTCTTGCAGAGGCTTTGCTTCTAGTAAAAACAGAATGGGTGATTAGCACAGCCCGAGAGTACATTGCTGTCTTGTTTCTGAGAGTCATTGTCTACGTGGACGTTCACACCAGCTTCCTCTACAGCTAATTAAGAGCTGAGAAATAACACCAGGGAGTCTCTGTGCAATTAGTGGTTTAAAATCAAGGCTGGAATACGAGGAAGAAGGAAAATGCTGACCACCTAATATTACTGAGTCATTTCCCGTTTGCTAATATCTCGTCATATCAACATTCCTCCCTTCTCCCTTTCCTCAGTTCAAATTCCTCCTCCACCGCGTCGCCGGCCAGCAGCTCTCCGAAGATGGGTGCAGGCGATTGGGCCGTTCCACAAGCTTCCAGACTCAAGTACCGTCAGCAGTTCAACACGCTAGACAAGCTCATGAGTGGCTACTTGTCCGGTGGGTTCTGCACTCAAACACATACACCAGCTTAAATGAACACAAGTTAACGGGATCAGTGAGCAGCTCATGAGTGGCCATGTTGATGTTTGACAGAGCACACTCTGGGTCCGTTTCACTTGGCGCATATTGCCTCTCGTACTTGTGATTGCTCTTAACCCCTATTAACAAAACTCTGCAGGCACAGACACACACACACACACATGTCCACATCACATGCAGAGTAAATTCATTCTGTTGTTATTTTCCCTTTGCAGGACCTCAGGTCAGAAATGCACTGATGGCGTCAAACCTGACCCAAACTCAACTAGCTACCATCTGGTAAGTGTGAGGTGTTTGTGTGTCTGTGTTTACTGGATTTGGCAAGTAATTAATTAAAGCGGCGAACCTTTCCAGCTGAGTCCTAAATCAAACTCTATATGTCTTTTAGCTCAGTGCTTGTGATTTATTGCCCACAACTTTCAACGGTTTGCTTTACTTCCATCGCTGTCATCAATCCCGCTACCGGGAAAGTAGACAGCTGTTTTCAGTGGAAGAGCTCTGACAAGCTACTCACTGCCTGTCCAGCACCAAATCTCAGACAAAGTTAACAACTACCTGGCAAACATCCATTTCCAGACATTTCCCCTCAAGAAATGACAGAAACTAACAGAGCACAGCATTTCTGTGCCCATGCGGTGTACAACAAGTGAAGTTTGACATCAGCAGAATTTTCTTCAGGTTGACCTAAGCCCTCAATCAGAGATAATGGGTATCATAGCCGTTATCAACGCTTATGTTTTTACTCAAACTCTCTTCTCCAGACTTGTCATTTAACTCCCTTCCTGCATTGATTGTTCTATGAGATCAATACCAAAAAGAGGAATAAATTTTCTAAATCTGTGTTGTATTAGCTGCAGTACCGGCGGTGTAAAACCGATTTGGCAGCAAATCACACCCCATATAAAAACATGTTTACGAGGTCCCTGCATCAGCAACTGAATGCAGTTTGCTGTGCTGTTATATTACTGTACAGCTCAGCAGGTCAGCATTCATTATGTATTCACTCAGTTGAGAATCTACATCAGTTGTGGAAAATATTATAAGGGGCAAAAAAATCAGGAAAAAGATTGTACTTGTACTTGTTTTTTTTTTGTTTTTTTTACTGCCAATTTAATTCTGAACCTCCTCTGCAGCATGTGAAGTGTTTGGGATGAGTTACAGTAGCGATCTAACAAGGTTTAAAGACCACCTCCTTCTGACATTGAACACCGGCTCTACTAACACATTAATCTTTCTTTACAGTAAAGCCCTCTTAAGGCCAGAATGATAGAACTTCTTCAAATTTATGATTTCCATCTGCTGGAGATATATATATACACATATATATATATATATATATATATATATATATATATATACATATATATATTATGAGCTTGCTCCAGTGTCTTAAAGAGGCCAAGCAGAAACATTGCTCATCACTCTGAATGTTAATATGCTTCCCATTATATTGTATAGTAATGTGTTATTTATGTGCAGGAGCCTGGCAGATGTGGATAAGGATGGTCAGCTGCGGGCTGATGAGTTCATTCTCGCCATGCACCTGGTGGACATGGCTAAGACAGGTCGTCCACTACCTCTCACACTGCCTCAAGACCTGGTACCTCCCTCTCTCAGGTAACACACAGAACCGTCTGCAGGTCTGACAAAATTGCGGAGTAAAATCACAAACTGTTTTCTTTTTCTCTCCTTTCAGAGGAGGAATGAAGTCCAGTGAGCTTGTTAATGGAACAGGGCCCTACATAAGTCCCTGTTTAATAGACACCGCAGAGATAGAGCCGGCACAGAAGAATAAGAGCAGCGGTATGGCTTCCTCCGTGTTATGTTGTAAAGTATCTCTGCATGTGTCATGTTTATCTAATTCTCTTTTTCTCAGTGTCCTACGAGGACAAGCTGAAGGAGAACTTTGCACGAGGCAGTGCCGAGCTGGAGAAGCGACGACTGGCTCTGGAGGAGAACCAGAGGAAGGAAAGAGAGAGGAGGGAGAAGGAGGCGAGGGAGGCTCAAGAACGGAAGGAGAGGGAGGCCAGAGAGCTGGAGAATCGGAGGAGGCTGGAGGAGGAGAGGCGGATGGAGAGGCAGAGAGAGATGGAGCGACAAAGGGAGGAGGAGAGGCTGAGAGAGATGGAGAGGAAGGAGGTGCGTGGGAGCAGCTGTGGGCCGCAGAGTGTCATGCTTTGTCACCGATGCTAACCGCCCGCCTCTATACTTTCAGGCAGCAAAGCAGGAGATGGAGCGCCAGAGGAGGGAAGACTGGGAGCGAGGGAAGAAAGAGGAGCTCGGAAGGAGAAAAGAAGGGGAGCAAGAAGAGATCTCTCGACTCAGGGCGAAAAAGAAGAGCCTAGAGTTGGAGCTAGAGGCTGTGGTGAGACTACGCTAACATCGATAAAAGTACATATTAATATAACGATTTGAAATTGTCTGTCAAACCTGGGCACGCTGTAATATGCATTACGTATCCCAGGGCAACAAGCACAAAGAGATCTCAGACCGTCTCCGTGATGCTCAGAGTAAGAGGCGAATTCAGAAGGCAGAGGTCGATCTCATCAATCAGAAGAGGGAAACACGCATTACTGAGATTAACGCACTTCAGCTTGAGTTTGAGGTTTAAAGTTCTCTTTGTTCTTTACCTTGTACTTTTAAGTATATGAGTTATTCCCATGATTTTTTTTTTCATTTTATTCTTATCACATATGTGTGGCTCTTTGTTCGGCACAGGAATGGCACCAAAAGCTCTCACATCTGGCTCCGGAACAACAGCGGCTGACCGAGAAGCTGCAAAACATCAACCTCAACAAACTCTCCAGTGAGTGGCAAATGTTTACTTCACAATACTCAGACATTAAACTGGTTTATGAATAGTCTCTGACCTCTGACCTCTGGCCATGCAGCGGTGACTTTGAGCTCCCTAACCGGGAATGTGACAGAGAAGACTGTGAACTGTCGCAGGCTCAAGGACCAGCTTGACATCCTGGAAAGGGAAACAACAGACAAACTGTCCCAAATGGAGCAGTACAACAAGGAGCTTAAGGTCAGTGATCGATACTGACAAGGTTACAGAGCATGCTCAGTGCCAAAGGGATTAAGTCTATGAACTAAACATCCTAAATTCCTGAAATTCCCTTTTTGAATCCCGGAATTATGAGCAAGTTTCATCAATGATAGCAAGCCTTCCAGGCTCAGGAGCAGAAAATAACGGACAAAAACTATGAGGCTACCACCATGTTTCATTGAATGGATAAGGTTGTTTTTCTGGGATGCAATGTTGTCTTTCCTCTAAACATGACATTTCTTAATAATTCTCATTTAAATTCAAATAAAAATCCTTGTTTCTTTCACAAAGGCACAACTTTTGTTGCTTAGAAGTTCCCCATGGTTCCCTTGTGACGTTACAGATGATCACATATTATTCTATTGGAGTGATCATTGCCAGACATGCACTCATGGGGAGGTTAACAATAATCTTGACTGTCCTCCATTTGTATTGTCTGACTGTTGATGGTGGAGGTTGCACTATGTAGAGAAAGTTCTTTCACTTTTTCCATCGTTATGAGCGTCAACAATTCTGTATCTGAGGTCCTCAGAAGTGGTTTTAGAAGTGTATTGTGGTCCAAAAACAACAAGCAAAAATCCGAAATGTTTGCAAATCCCGTCTCCCCCACCCACTCACAGTCAACACACATGCATATTAAGTTAACTGGTGATTCTAAACTGACTGCAGAGGTGATAGTGAGCATGCATAGTCTCTATGTACTCTGCATCTGGCCATCTTCCCCCTGAATCCCTGGAACAAATAAAGAAAATGAACAAATTATCCTTTTCCACACTTGTTTAATTGTGTTTATCTACTTTAAGGAGTTGTGTGAAAAAATAATGATGACATTTAAAAAAAAAGCAGTCAGTATTTGCTGTATTTACATTATTAGCTACTAAAAGCAGCAGTGAAGCACACTGAGATGACACCAGTTAAAGATGGATCACACCAGTTTAACGAGGCTCAAAACAGACTTTTAGGCTTTAAATCCTGTTCGGCTGGTTACGATAAGTCAAGTTCCTCCCTTCAGGCAGAGAAAACCCTGTTATCTAACATTTTTTGCCCATTTTTAATACTCAAATACACATTAGCTAGCAGAGAGCCTGATAATGCAGTAACTTCTACAGAATGATATTTCTTTCTCTCTGATCAGTCTGATTCTTGTAATGGTTGCATAAAAAGAGGCTGCTCTTTCTCTTGTTGGTCTGTTCAACTGCAGTTATTTGATTTGCATGTGAGTCTTTTAACCCGTCTTTCTTTTCTTCTCTTTGTCTTTCTCTCTGCACAACCTGGATTTCTTCTCACTTTGCATTTTATTTACTGTATTTATGATTTCTTTCTCCTGTTTCCAACTTCACAACAATTTTTTCTATTACATTCTATTACATTTGGATTGGCCTTTTCTATTACATTTACATCTCCCCTGATCCCTGTTTATCTGTCTTTTTCATACACACACCCCGCCCTTTATCCTCATCTGTAATCTCCCCACTTTTTAATAGCTTGGGGACATGGATGACTGTGTCCTGCGAGGCCTTCTCTCCCTACTGGCCTGCCTCAACCAGCTCTTCCTTCTCATCAAGGTTATCCCTCCCCCTGTCATCACCTCACACTCTGTTATTTTTTCCCCCATCACCCATCCTTATTATCTTTTTTAAAATTTTTAAACCAACCTTGTGTTCCCTTTCATCACAATCTTCAGTCTTTCCTTTTTCATTCTATATAATTTGATCAGTTTGCTTATCTTTGTCTTTCAACTCATTAAATGGAGCTCTGGTTTGGTACCTTTTTTTTCGTTGTCTTCTTCTCTCCATGGGATTTGTTCCAGTCAATGTTTTCTGTGTAAACAGGATGCACACCGGAGGGTAAAACACACACAGACACAGTGTTTAACCTGCACAATTTATGTCTTGGAAAGAGGGCGAAGAAGGTTCAGCATATACACATGTATAAACAGCATATCTGCATGTCCACACGATTGTTAACGGCTGTTGCATTTATTACTTGGAAGTTATGATAATAGTCGTAGAGAGATGTTCATGTCTCCCTGCACTACTTACTCTTGACTGCATCAGGAGCTGAGGGAGAAGCAGGTGAAGCAGCAGGCTGTCCTGGACGACCTGTACAGAGTCAAAGAGGAGAAACTGAGGGAGCTGCAGAGACGCAGAGAGGAGGAGAAAGAACGGAGGAGGAGAGAGGAGCAAGAGGCAGCCAGGTGAATCCAAAGGAGCGTGTGACTTTTATTTGTCTGTATCTGCCGCATGCAGCAGATTATGTCCAATGATCCATTACCTGAATCTGCCTCTGCTTCGTTTCTAATGACATTTTCTCTTTGTGTAGCTCGCACTTAAGATGACGTTTATGAAGTAGAATTTGCTTCCCACAGACAGGCCAAGCTAGAGCAAGAAAGGAGAGAGGAGGAGCGGAGGGAGCAAGAGAAGAAGGAGAGGGAGGAAGAAGAGGCACGGCAGAGGAGGCTCCTGGAGGAGCAGAGGGCCAAGCAAAGGGAGGAGGAAGAGAGGGAGGCAGAGGCTCGTCTCCGAGCGGCCCAGGAGAAGGCACAGGAAGAGGAGAGAAGAAGGAGGGAGGAGGAGGAAGAGGAGAAGAAGAAGAGGGAATTGGAAGAGGAAAGGAAACGAAAAGAGGCGGAGGAGCAGAAGAGGAGGAAAGAAGAGCAAGAACGCAGAGGACAGCAGCTGACTACGTATAGAGCCTTGTACTCTTTTGTTGCCCGTAACGCAGATGAGCTGAGTGTAGACGCAGACTGTCTCATAGAGGTACAAAACATACACACTCGTCTCTTATTTTTCCTCGTTTTGTTTTGCTTGCTTTTTGTTTTATTAATCAATACATTTTTGAAAAATACGACTATCTTTTGCAAACCTAAAGATGCTTAAAATCCAGTTTCATTCAGTTTTTCATTATGTCATGCACTTTTTTGGAAAACTTGTTCTTTTCCATTTACCTCTAGCAGATGGCTGAGAATGACTTGTGTATGTCTAAAGATATTGTTTCACCTTATTTTACAGCTGTCATTAATCCTATTTTAGTGAATGTGAAGGTACGTCATGCCAGGTTGCTTTTTGGGGCAGAGGTGTACCTTGTGAGGAATGCTGTCTTGTTATCACCTGCCATAATTATTGCCCGGTTAGCCTTGATTTAGTTTGAATAAAGTTGATAACTTTGGATAAAGCTAATTGTTATGGTCAAATTTGATGGAGAAGAGGAGAGAAAATGATGGGCTTAGATTCCTGCTCATTGTAAACTACGGTTTTGGACTGGCTGGATGCACCCACAAAACAATTCCTGTATTTACAAGATCCTTTTTTATTGTATTGTTTATTGTAATCAAAACTAGTTAACTTGGGAAATATGCACACACAAATTTTCCGCAAGTGAGTCACGATCAGCACGTGATTAATGACGTATTAAACCGGCCGTCTGTTGCCTTCAGCAGGCATTCTGTTCATTACACATTTGATTTAACTTAAACTTTGAGTGGTAAAACAGTTGGGCAGCTTAGTTGCTCCAGTCTCTCGGGTTTCAGACAGACCGTCTCTAACTCCTAAATGTCTGTGACACAGCCGCGGTTTGATGCAGGGCCGTAGCTACGTTTTTGAGGGCCCTAAGAGTAAATTAAGTTGCCCCCCCCACCCCACTTTGGGCCTCTATAGATCCGCCCCTGAAGTTGACCATCATATGACTAAATACAAACAACAACCTTTACAGTCACATAAGCCAAATTGATTTCTTTTTAACATTTTCCAGATAGATGAAGCATCTGTAGTTGTGGATGCTGCCAGTTCATGATATCATATTTGGTCAGAAATACAAAGAAACTTTTTGATGGTCAGTATGGTGTGTATGGTCAAATTTGCTTTTAGTAATAGCTAAACCGCTTTAATTTCAGATGTAATTTCCAAAAGGTATAAGTGAAACATGGCACTTTTCTATAACATTTTGAAGTAAAATTCATGTAAGATAGATTTCTTGTATATATTTATGTATCCAAGATGTGCGTCTGAAACTGCCTGATATAAGCTGGAGGAGTAATTGCTGTGACATGTTTGTGTAATGGGTGTCTAAACACATTAATTGTCTGTTATTCTGAGGCAGTTGTTCCTAACTGGTGCTGAAGATTACTGCAGTAGGGAAACAACATGTTTATTATCTGTTCAGCACCATGTTGCATATGATTAACTGGGATTAAAGTGGGTTTTCCATGATGCAGGTGGATGAGCACACCGTTGGTGAGCCCGGCTGGTTGTGTGGGAGTTACCTTGGAAACAGGGGCTGGTTCCCCGAGAGTTATGCCCAGAAGTCTCCTACCCCCTCCACCTCTGAGAAATCCCCATTATCACCTGGAAAAATGGCCTCTCTCCCTCCACCAATAAACACAAGGTAACATCTTGAAGCCTCAGGATGAGGCAGTTTCTGATTTTGCTGACTGCTGTTCTGTAGCAGTCCCATAAGTTAGTTTCTTCACTTAAACTTTCGCCTTCCTATATTACTCAGAGAACCAGGTGTAGCAGAAGCGGGTGACAGCACAGTCTCAGCACATTCAGACCTTTTACAGGTGAGGATATCATGACCGAGTTCTACTTTCAGCTGCAGACATGCTCAGACACGGAGCGTAGTGATCTTAACAGTCAAGTTAACTTTTCTCTGATCTACGTCAGTTGCAGTGTCAAACCCTTTTTAGAGTTCAGGAGAATGTTTAACAGGTTTGCTATTTTAGTAAGTCGAGTTTAGATTTGCTCATTTGCTGTGGCCTTAATTTCCAAAGTACAAAAACGTTAAAATAATGACACCAAAACTTTGATTTGTTCAAACAAGAAGATAATAAGAAGTGCAACAACAAATTATTATAAATTCCACACTGGAGGGACTGTGTCTCTTGGCTGACCTGGGAATGCCTTGGGATTCTCCTGGATGAGCTGGAAGAAACAACTGGGAAAGGGAAGTCTTTGTTACTCTGCTTAAGCCGTTGCCCCCACAACCTGACCTCTGATAAGCAGCAGAAGATGGTTGGATGGATGAATGAATGGATGGTTTGCTAAGCTTAATTTTGTCTAATTTTGTAGGGATATCATTGATTTTAGACATCCTGAACAGGCGGTATTATCTAACCCGGATTTTAGAGCAATCCATCAAACATGGCATGAACAAAAACCACATTTACTACTTGGTTAGATACTTACTTTATTGTTTAAAAATGTTTAAGCCCATATATATTCAGTCTGTTGTGTCCTATCTTAATTTTAGATTGATGATTTGTGCTGGGTTTGCTGCCGGTGTAATGATGTGTGTTGTTGTCGTATATCTTGGTCACAAACTGTCTTTGGCAGGAGCAGAAGTGGGTCTTGCTTTGGTAGACTCACTCCTGCTGACACCGACACACATCTTCAGTAGCAGCATGGCTGTATATTTATAGCTTTTCTCTATTGGGAGCACTCTCTCTGCCTTTTTGCAGGTCATACAGTCATTTACTTTTGTCCACTTCACAACACTTTGAATTAGTGTTAGTGGGACTAGCATTTCTAGGTTATGTATCATGGTAGAAAAGAGTCAGGTGAAGCTGCGGATGGTGTTTTTGGTTGAATTGATCCTTTAACTGCTCCTGTGTCCTTTCTTCCCAGCCTTCGGTTGCTTTGTTTGCTCGGGCTGTCTCTTCGTGGTCGCCCACCTCAGAAACTCCCCTCAACCTTTGCTTTGATGTGGGCGGCGCGCTGCTGAGCTTCTCACAGGGTGACATCATCAGCGTGATGCAGCAGAGGGACGACTGGTGGTTGGGACAGCTCAATGGATCGCAGGGATGGTTCCCCAAAAGTTATGTCACATTGGAGGCAGTTGGCAATATAGAGTATGAAGACGTACATGAGAAGACACACGTCTCTTTGGTGTAAAATTTTACTTGATCCTCGGACTTAATTCAATATGTGTTGTTCCAATCATAGTGTGGATGCACTGGAGTTGTCAGACTCTGCTCAGCTAGAAGGTAGGTGTAGTTTATCTTTCTATAACCAGTTGTATGAGGGATAGCATCACGTCTACACTCCAAAATTTGGTCTGATGTTGATGTCTGCTGTCAATCCTGACCAGAATATGTGGCCTTGTACACATATGAGAGCCCAGAGGCAGGAGACCTGACGTTTGTTGAGGGGGATGTCGTCATTGTGACAGAGAGAGAAGGAGAGTGGTGGCGAGGATGCATCGGTGACCAGAACGGAGTGTTTCCGTCCAACTATGTCCGACCTGTTGAGCTAGAGGTGATTCTTGTTTTATTGATGGATGAAAAATTTTCATCACATGATGATTTGCTGTTTCCTATCCAAATTTGCGTGACATGTAAAAGCAGTGTGGTGAACTATTCTGTTAAATAGCAAAATTGTGTTAATTAATCATTATTTTCCTTCCTCTTTATTAATTTAGGCATCAAGACCTGGAGGTCCAACCAAGAAACCTGGTGAGAAAATAACACCCAGACCATACAAGATCACAGGCAACTGTTTATCTCTGTTATTATCTTGACTTGTGACATTCTTCTGATCTGGATCTATTGCTGGCTATTTTCCTTCGGTCACTAGAGATCGCTCAGGTTGTCACCACCACTGAGGCCCCGACACTGCAGCAGTTGTGTCTGTCTCCAGGACAACTGATCGTGGTCCAGGCCAAGAACTCCGCTGGCTGGTGGCTCGGCGAACTGCAGGTCTGTCAACCAGAGTCTCCACAACTGTTCCTCCCCAGAGACAAGATCCAGTAAACACAAGAGGAATTCAAAATTCAAACAAACAGAAACTACAAACATGGACTCATTAGGTGTTTTTTTTAGCTTATCTATTTACCCAATCATTTAAGTCTGCCAATGTACCCACAAGTGTTGTCTCAAAATGAGCTCTAAAAAGTTAAACATTTCCATTTTCACTTTGCTCCAAGTACAGATGTAAAGTCCAAGGTTAATTGCACCCTCAAGCTAAGAGTAACCATAAATAATTCAGCATCATTTCCTTTAACAGAATTCATTAATGTTAATGGGACATGTTGAATTAATTGGGCAACAAGCATCATTACTGTTAACATTCTGTAGTAGAGTATAAGTTGCTGCCATTAGATGTGAAGCAACTTTCTGATCAGTTAGAAAAACTATGCAAATACAATCTCAGTTAATATGAAAAGGCCTAAATTCCTTGTTTCCAGCCTTTCAAATCAGAATATTGCATTTTTAAAAAATTTTATTTAACCAAACATCTTTGTCTTAAGATAAGAAAGGGAAAATAAAGCGACATTAAGGGATCGTTGTATGTTAAAAAAAATCCTAAAAAAAATGTTTTTGATGAAAATACTTTTACAGACCAAACAGCTCCGTTAGTAAAGAAACATGTCAACATATAAACTTATAATTGAAATGAAGTGCCAGTTTCCATTTTGTCTGTACATCCATATGTGGAAGGTGGAATAATGTGATCCTGTCGCCAGTCCAGCAAAATGGATGCAGAGCTGGTGAGAGGTGGCCAGGATGTATTAACAGTGCTGCTAATAATGCCATTCATCTCCAGCTGTTGGAGGTCAGGTCCACTCTGTCAGCTCTGTGCTGAGACTGCAGCTGTAGCTCTGGTTGCTGCTCTGTGTAGGATTATCTCACATTAGTCAAATCCTACAATGTCCTTTCTTGTAAAAATCTGTCACAGACTTTTTTGTTTATTTTACAAACTACTTCTGAATTTTGATTTAATTTGTGTAGGCAGTGAATATAAATTCCCTGTTGATCAATTGGTATAAATTGCTGTTTACACTGCTGGATATGTGGGGGTTCAGCTCTCTGACTGGCAAAGTCAATTCATCAATGAAGATTTCGATTTGTAACTTGGAGCTGAAACAACTGCAGATTGATGGACTCGCTGACTCTTTTCCCCTCCAGGCTCGGGGTAAAAAGCGGCAGAGAGGCTGGTTTCATTCCTCTCATGTCAAGCTCCTGGGTCCCTCCAGCATCAAGTCCTCTCTCTCCCCTCTGCCAGGTGATGCCTGACACACTCCCACCACACATTCACAACACAGCCTCCTATCGCCTAATAAGTCTGTGTTCATTAGTCATTATTTTAATCAGGTTTATTTTGTATTTGTTGTATCTATGTATATGATGATCATATTATGAATTACCATCCACTATTTCTTCAGCAACCCTGCAAATAAATGTCGCAGTCTTTCATGGAATATGCTTTAACATGTGTTTTACAGTGTCTGTTGCTGTAAATCTTTGATGTGATTCAACATTAATGGTGCCTTCACAGATGTACAAGTTATGCATGTAATATGCACTAATGTATCCATATACAATTGAGGATAGTATGGAGGGATGTTTCTATTCATCAGACCACAGAACAGCTTTGACTTAAAAGGCAACGTTTCTGGATTTTTTATATTTAAGTATTTTTCTGTGTACTGTGGTGTCATAAGTCATTTATTAAAGCAACATAGACTGAAAATAGTTTTTCAATGTGTTCATCAGTTCATTACATAGTTGTACCTGTTTTAAATGCAGATCCTGGCGACTAAATATAGGATTTCAGCCATGCCATGTGTGTACTGAGATGTTTTCTGATTCTCTACATCTATAAATAATGTTATGCATCCTTCAATATTATGAAGTCCCCAAAATCTCCCTGTTAAGAAGTTATATCCCCATTTGCTCAAAGAGTCCATCTTTTATTGCTCAGACTGAGTCTCTCTGGGATGCTAAGATTTATTCTATTTGGTGACTTCTATTATTTATTTATTTTTTTTATCATAACACATTTTTTCCAAGTCCTTTATCAAAAACATGGCTTATATATATATATATATATATTTTTTTTTTATGTTGAAACTTTTCAGTATCGACATTTTGTTGTCTTTATTTTATTTGAAATTAGATATTGTCTTAGTGTAGCACGTTAGCATGCTAAAGTAGGCTGTTTAACACAAAATACACAGTATTTACACACAATGCAGCATAAGATTGAGAGCCAGGGGTTTTCATCGGACACTGTAATCCTCAGACTTTGTGCCCTGATCACCTTAGTACACTTAACTACCATCAACACTCAATATGTCTCCCTTGATCTGTCAGTGTGCCAGGTTATTGCGATGTATGACTACACCGCTGCCAATCAGGATGAGCTGAGCTTTTCCAAAGGTCAACTGATCAGCATCCTCGACAAGACTAACTCTGATTGGTGGAAGGGAGAAACCAACGGGGTCACAGGCCTGCTGCCTACCAATTATGTCAAGATGACCACAGAATCAGACCCCAGCCAGCAATGTGAGTAACCCTTATGTTTGTTCAGCCTTCACTGCTCTCCAAGGGAGTGTATTTTATTATCACACCATTTGAGAGAAAATCAATAATTCAGCTGGAATTACTGCGGTAGAGATCCTGTCATGGAGAAAATAAGACTCCATCCACACACAGAAACACAAAAAACATGTCTGCCAGCTGTGGAAGCCAACTTTCACTCTCTTATTGGTTAACTTGGCTCACTCCAGGTTCTGTAGATTCCTTATCCATATCAGAGCACGGAGACATTCATGGTAAGCTTTAAGATTTTGTTTTTGGCAATCACTGAGGGAATAGGTGAACATGCACCCGTCTTAAAAGGCTTGATTCCATACAAATTTGACTGATACCTGCATAAATGGATGATACTTTCTAACTTTGGTTGAGAAAATCTGAATAAATATTGCATTTCTCCTGATCCCTGCAAGCTAAAGGAATCTGGCCTTTTAAGTTTCCCTTAATGCACTGAGTTGAAAATCATTGAAATGAATGGTTTGACTTTATTTTATGAGTTCCATGAGAGGAGCGGTCAATTGATTCATCTTTGAGAATAAAAAAAGAATAAATGTCTCTTTTTTTTTAGAATTTAAAATTGTGCCTTTAACAGCTTACACAGATAAGCTTTAAATTTCATGGGTCACATTTCTGGAAAATTGCCTGGGTGGTGATTCTACTTCGTGTAAATTGACTGCACATTCACAAATGGCTGGTCTGAAATGTGTGTGTTTAAATTAGTATTCACAGTTTGCATGTTCTTGCTCTCAGCAGCAGGTTTCTTGTTAACAAGCTTGAACATTTAATTAAGTTAAACTTGTTTAAGCTGCACTCAATAAAAACAACAAAACTCAGATTTTAATGAACATGTTCTGACATACGCACACCCACTGTGTACAAGGTTTGAGCTTCATTAAAGAACTGAAATGTAAGAAATTACCACCATGCTCCAGCTTGTATGATTATTAATAACATTTACATTCCCAGAATGCATAATTAATGCATCTGCATGTAAGAGTCCAGCATTAATATTAAAACGATATTAACGTCTGCTGTCTCTCCGTCTCTCCTCCATCTCACTCACCTCCCCCTTTCCACTCCTCCATTTCATCCATTTTTTTCTCCTTTTGTAGGACAGTAATGCTGGCTTTCCTCCCTCCTCCTCTCTCTCCTCCTCCTCCTCTTCTTCTGTCTTACCCCTTCTGTCTGAGCGAGTTGGCAACAGGAAGCCCTGCCGCCAGCAAGAACAGCCCAGCTCCGCACTTTCCACCTCCCTTGTTCAGGACTGTGGTGTTCTTTGCTCCTCTCTCTGGCGCTGACACTGCAGTAACTTGGGGCCACAGCTCAAACCGAGCAGCCTCTGTCTCTTTTAAATTGTGT
>JAOXYM010000024.1:10704734-10719754 GCA_028567055.1 Leptatherina wallacei | reverse complement strand
CTTTTGTTTTGCCTCTTACTTGCTCCTCTCCCCCCCCCCCCCCCCCTCCGGCCTGATTTTTCCTGTTAGGCATCGATTTCACAACCTCTCCCCCTCTCGCTCTCTCCTTTCCTGTGTCCCTTGATGTGTCTTTAACTAACTAATTAACCAAGGGAGCGAGGCAGAGGCAGCTAGACATCAGTTTTGGAAGCTTTTTTGTACAAAAGCATGGAAAGTTTTGCGAGAGATGCAATAAAGACCAATATTACTGACACACATGCCAAATTTAGATTTATACATATTTTGTTTGACCTTTTGGTTTCTTGTGGCTGGAAATGACATAACAAAGGTTCAAAATACAGTTAGTGTTGTCATTGTTGAATAATACCTTTTTTTTTTTTTTACATTTTACCAATAATACTATTTCCAAAATTATTTGTATGATTTCTTAATAATGGCAAAGCCTTTATTTACCATCACAGCAATGAAAATGGGAAAGAAGCCTCATAATGAATGAGAAGAGAGGGCACTGACTGAGGTGGTTATGCTGTAAGACCAAATTAAAAACACCTACAACTCATATTATAAGAGTGTAATAGCAGATTCTGTGTTGATACAGCTACGTTCTACTTCCTGGTTTGACTGATTTGTGACCAGAGCAGCAGCTCTAAAACCCCGGTGAGGATTGTAATGGAGATGGGACACACTTCAGAGGACTTAATTTGCCTAATCTATCCTGTACTATAGACACACAGGGCTGGAATTTATCTTTTAGCTCCTCCGAAGAAGCCCTGGCCCATTTGAGTTCCAGGTGCTCCGTTTTGGAGAAGAGGGTCTTCTTTTGTCAGAAAATGTGGAGACCAGCCTTTTTTCAGGCAGATGTTTCTAGTCTGAGATGTCACCACAGTTGTGGGCAGCTGTAGCTCAGGAGGAAAAGCAGTCATCTGCCAACCAGGAAGTCATTGGATCGATTACAAGCTTCCCCCTTACTACATGCCGCCCGATGTGTCTGTAAATGAGTGTGATAGTAGAAAGTGCTTAGTATGTAACGATAGAAGTGTTGTATGAGTGTGCATGTGAATGTAACATGAAATAAAAAAGCACTTTGAGTGGTCAACATATGACTAGAAAAGCGCTATATAAGTGCAGTCTATTTACCATTTGGGAAGATTTCCTCCGTTTCCTACCACAGTCTGAAAATCGTTGGCCATACTGGTAATAGTTACATGAGTGTGCATACTTGTCTATGTATTAGCCTTTTGATGCAGACCCCTGCAACCCATAATGGGATGGAGGGGTTATAGAGATGGAACAAAAGACTAAAATATTGGCAATTCTTAGAGCTCTGGAAATGATCAAAATCCCAGTGAAGAAGTCCAAAAAACCTGCTAGCAATCATAAAGTGCAGTTTGCTGTGATGGCAACTAAAGGCTGGGGAAAATATGCATTATTTCAGACTGCACATTTCATCTCAGAACCTCATGCTACAATGTCTTGCAGTAGTTTATTATGTCATTTCCAATCTGAAGAAACATATTGATTTAAAAAGAAAAAAAAAGAATTATTGGCATGTGTATCAATAATTACCGTTTAACAGTAAAACGAATAAGAGATCATAAAAATTTGATTACAAGGTATAGAATAAAATATATAAGCAGCTCACACTAAAGTTATTTAGTTTTCTAATTTAAGGCTAAAAGTTAGTGTAATTATAGTATTTTAACAGGGTCACTCATTATTGCACTAACAACATTTAACTTTGCTAAGATGGACCAATGTGAAGACTCACTGTTGCTTAAATCCCCTTGATTGATGCTTGCTAACACTTTGCTTGAATTAAAACTACTTGATTCTGATTTTATTGTTCGGTTCATTTGCACCGTTTTGTTTATTAATGCTTCCTAATATTCAAAATTGAGACTCATCCTGTTCTGAACTGGGATATCACCAGCAAAAAAAAAATATGTAGACATTAGAATAGAAACCAAGAGAGTAGATTCAGAGAAACCATGCTCATGGCATTTATGTCCAGATTTAGCCAAGTTTGAACCTCAGAGACTTGAACTACCAGCTGAGTCTTCCTCCGCTCTTTCACGCAAGCACTAGCTACTTTCATTCACACCTATGCAATCATTTGGAGGGGGCGCTCCAACATCGAAGGAGATTTATTTTTTTTCTCTTTAATGCAGTCTTCTTAGTAGCAGTGTTTTAAGCATCGCTTGGTATGTTGCGTTCATGCACTGCAACGACAATGTGCCTCACTCTGTGCATTAGCTGTAAATAAAACATCATAAAACTGGTAATAAAGGGACATTTTGACATGTCGACGTGTGGAGCGTTTTTGACTGCTTGCTTGTTTCCTCATACGTGGAATTAGTGATTGAAAGGAAAGTGTTTGTGCCCGTGTTTGCTGTGCACGTGGTCGTGCGTGTTGGCGCCGGCATGCCTGCATGTGTGCTTGCATGTGCATGGGTGTTTGTGTGTGTGTGTGCGCGTGTGTGTGCAATGCAGGGTGTGCAGACCTGATGACGCTGGACGTGATGACCCCTCAGGAGAGGAAGCGACAGGGTTACATTCACGAGCTTATCCAGACTGAGGAGACCTATGTGGAGGATTTGGAATTGGTGCTGGAGGTACAAATAAGCATATTAAGAGATAATTGATCTTTTTTTTGCTAATTTTAAGCAATAGCAGTGTTAATAGTTCTAATTTACCTTCTTTGTGTATGTATACTCAGGTGTTTTACAAGCCAATGTCTGAGTCAGGTCGTCTGACAGAAGCTGAGATGGCTGTGATCTTTGTCAACTGGAGGGAACTAATTATGTGCAACACCAAACTGCTCAAGTAGGTTGCATGTGTAACATCTTTAACTATCTTGATTGATGTATTTAGCTCTATTTTGCTTTGCATCTCACTGGAATCAAAGTTGATTGGCTGGGCCAGCATAAGGCTTCCCAGAAGAAGTATTTAACCTCAAGATTTGAGGAACTGAAGGTATCTCACAGCGGGTCACCTGAAAGTCCAGCAGCATCACCCACGGAAGAACCTCAAGCTTCCAAGAACTTTTGCAAAGCCTGACTTCCTGTATTATGGATGTATAACCCCAATTCCAGAATTCCAGGATGCTGTGTAAAATGTAAAGAAAAACAATGATTTGCAAACCTCCTAGACCCATATTTTATTCCCAATTATATCAGATGTTGAAACTGGCATTTTACCATAGAGCTGCAGGACATGGCATCCATTGTTTACTAAAAGAATTAGAAATTTTGATTAACCTGACCACAGGGCAGTTTTCTATTTTCACTCACATCATTTTAAATGAGCATTTTTACATTGAGGAACATTTTTCTGCAATTGTTTCCTAATTTTTAGACAGTTTGTCACAGATTGGGGAACGTCTGCCCATTTTCACATCTGAGAGGCTCGACCTCTGAAATTCTCCTTTTATAACCCAGTCATGTTTCTGTCCTGTTGCTCTTTTTCCAACTTTTAACCAACTTTCTCCCCTTCAATACAGAATGAGCTAATATTTTTCATGAAATAGAAAAATGTCTGAGTTTCTACATCTGATAGGCTATGTGGTTTTGCAAATCATTTCCCTCTGTTTTTATTTTCATTTGACACAGTGTTCCAACTTTTTGGGTATTGGGGTTGTAAATAATGTGGAATATTCACAATGTATCATTTGTTCAAGTGCTCGCGTCTAACATCCACATCATTTTTGCATCTCAGGGCTCTGCGCGTACGTAAAAAGACAGGAGGAGACAACATGCCTGTTCAGCTGATAGGAGATCTGTTAGCTTCAGAGCTAGCACACATGCAGCCGTACATTCGCTTCTGTTCCTGCCAGCTCAATGCTGCTGCCCTGCTGCAGAGCAAAACCCACAACCAGCCTGACTTTAAAAACTTCCTCAAGGTATGAATAGTGGATGATTGATATTATGAAATGCCATCATTGGAATTGTTAGCAGAAAAGATGTAAATAAACTAGTGAAATGTGTGAAAAAACGCTAATTCTCTCCCTCCGCCTGTGCAGAAAATAGCCACTAACTACCGCTGTAAAGGAATGCCACTATCCAGCTTCCTGCTCAAACCCATGCAAAGGATCACTCGCTACCCTTTGCTCATCAAGAATGTACGTGGAAAACATGCTATGATTTCATTGTTTCCCAAGCAAACAATTGTTGCGTGACTTTACATCAGTACATGCACTCTTCCTGTTGGTCAGATCTTGGAGCACACCCCTGATGGCCATGCAGACCGCGGGCCCCTGCGCGAAGCTCTGGATCGAGCTGAAGAGCTGTGCTCTCAGGTTAACGAGGGGGTCAGAGAGAAGGAGAACTCTGACAGGCTTGAATGGATACAGAACCACGTCCAGTGTGAGGGGCCTATAGAGGTAAATAGTAGTATTCCTATTGGCTAGTTCTCGAGATTGCGCAACACTGTCAAACATTTTCATTTCTCAGCAGAGAGGATATGAGGTTCGTTATGTCTTCACAACATATAATATTTAACAGATGATTATATCTGTGGTTTTATCTTTCTACCAGTTACTGTTCATTCCTTCCTCTCCATCTTTCTCCCAGCACTTGGTCTTCAACTCACTGACTAATTGTCTCGGGCCTCGCAAGTTGCTCCACAGTGGTCGACTGTACAAAACCAAAAGCAGCAGAGAGCTGTGGGCTTTCCTCTTCAATGATTTCCTCCTCCTCACACATAGTGCCAAACCTTTCTCCTCCTCAGGATCAGACAAGCTATTCAGCCTCAAAACCAGCATTCAGCTGAAGATGTACAAAACAGTAAGGCAAAGCACTTTCCTTCTAGCTAGGGATATTTATACCTTTACAGTAATACTGCACTGGGAATTTTCTCATTAAAAAAACAAAATGTTTCAACAGAAATGTTATCGTACACCTCACTATCACTTGTTCCTTTCCAGCCACTGTTTCTGAATGAAGTTCTTGTGAAAATGCCACCAGACCCATCAAGTGATGAGCCGCTCTTCCATGTCTCGCACATCGATCGGGTCTACACGCTCAAAACTGAGACATTAAGTGAAAGGTATCCATGCACAGATGCTGTACTCTATAAAGCTTTACCTGGTAGTTATCGTTAATGGTAGCATTGATGTGTTATTTCTGTGTCGGCAGGACAGCATGGGTTCAGAAAATTAAAGCAGCATCTGAACATTTCATAGAGACAGAGAAGAAAAAGAGAGAGAAGGCATACCAAGGTAAACACAAGCACACATGCATATTGTATGCTGTGTGTGTCTGTTTGTGGTATTATTGGGATTTATGTGCCTTAACTAAACACCAAACATGATGTATTATCAGCAATAGTGTGTGTATGTACAATTCTTGTACTATGTACAACTCTTTACCTTTATTTTAGCACGCTCTTTAAAGACCAGTGGAATCGGACGATTGCTGGTAACTATCATTGAAGCCCAAGAGCTCAAAGCCTGTAAGCCCAACGGTGAGATCCCGTAACAGGATACAACTCTGAAATCATCGATTATCAACCCATGTCACATAATTAACTATCCTTGCAAACTTAATAATGAGTTGTTTTGTTGTATTTTTTTAAATCATAATTTCTCCTCAGGTAAGAGTAATCCATACTGTGAGCTGACCATGGGGGCTCAGTGCTACACTTCCCGGCCAATCAGCGACACTCTGAGCCCCAAATGGAACTTCAACTGCCAGTTTTTTGTCAAAGACCTCTACCAGGACGTCCTGTGCATCACTGTGATGGAAAAAGATCAGTTCTCGCCAGATGGTGAGAGACACACATGCATTGCATATACACAATAATGTGTATAATTTACCCTGCTTGTATAGGCAGGGAAACCACACAAGACATGTCTGCCTTCGACCATTTTAACTGGGTACTTTAAAGCAATATATATTACCCTTTCTAATATGCAATATGCATGGCAAACTGTTATTTTAATGTTTAATTTCAACCGTTCCTTTTCTGTGGAAGAATGACTGTATAACAGTCTCAAGTCTCTTTATATCTGCTTAAATATTGCTTGGTGAATTAGATCTTGATAAGGACATACTCTTTGTAGCAATCAACTGTCCTTCACATTTCTGGTTGGACATATTATTGTTTTTCATTGAGAGAATTGGTAGATTTCAGTCAAATTTGTTGATTTTCTGGCAACCTAAACAAACCTGGCTCTTCTAAAACCCATGTAATTCCATGTTTCCATAGGACTGGTTGCCTGAAAAAGTGAGGAAATAACAGTGTGTTGAGTGAGAGGTTTATTCAGGTCCACTGTAACACAGGAAGGTAGGATGAAATGACAGAATTTTCTTTCCTTTTTAGATTTCCTTGGGCGCACCAAGGTTCCTGTGGCAACTATAAAAAAAGACATGGAGAGCAAAGGAGCAGCAAACCGCCGCCTGCTCCTGCATGAAGTCCCCACTGGAGAAGTGTGGGTCAAACTAGACCTTCAGCTCTATGAGCCAACGAAATGAGCTCCATCAGGCATATGCTCGTTAGTTTTACAGAAATTAACACACACATTCAAAAAGTGCCTAAATAATCTGTTGTACAATATCCCACAAAACAGTCTGGATTTACTGAACCTGCCTTGTTCTACCATCCAGACTTTTTCTTTTTTAATTGACCTCAATCCAGCTGAACTGTGAAGATAATTACTAATATTTTCTTACTGACAACTAATTAAAACCCTAAAAAAACATGCCTTTATATTAAACCACTTAGTTTTGCTAAATGGTTGATATTTTTATTACTCATATTACAAATCAAGTGCTGTTTTACCACTAATGGAGGAATAAGAATACATCTATAATTTACCCAGTTATACATACAGTTTCACAAAGCTTGACATATCTGTGTATTGTATTGTTGCACATGTCTGTAATAATCTGGAATGTTAACACTGTGGAGTAACCACAGTGTTTTAATGTTAAATATGCCAATAAATGGTGAAAATGTCATAATTAAAATGTTAATACACAAAACATTTTTCTCTGGTTCATCATGTTCTTCTGGTTTCCTGAAGTTTTATAAAATAACTGAGGTAGTCAGGTGAGAATACAGGTAAAAAATATTAAGAAACTATTTATTTTACTTACAATAGTTTAGTTGCTGCAAACTTGCTGGCTGTTGGTGACATCCCCATCTGGAGAACCAGCAGCTGGACTGATGGCACCTTCCATCTGATGTTGCATCGATGATGCATGGTACGGTATCAAGCCTGGACGAGACGCATATAAATGTCATTGCCAGTATTCTGAACAATGTGTGCTGCAAATGTATGACCAAGCTACAGTGATGCAGAAAATATGACATAAATATAAACATTTTTACTCTGACAATACTATTTCTTTTTTTTGTCTCATCATGATGCTGATGCTGGATTATTGGATGAGGCTTGTGGAAGATGGTTGGCCTGGGAGAGCAATCATTTATCAAGAGGGGATAGTTCTGAGAAAGCTACTGGGGTTTTCTCCATGAGCATTTACAGCTGACACAAGGAGAGAAAGTGACTTGTTGGGATAAAAAAACAACTGCACTCATTTGAGATGAGTGTAGTATTTTACTGTATTACTTCGGAAATGAAAAGTATGTCCATGTTGATTAAAAAGCATTTCATATCTACAATTATTTGCATATGAGCTTACCTTTTTTTCTTTATTTCTTTCGTTGACACTTGAAGGGAGAAAATTCCACATCTTCTTGCCCAGGCACAGAACAAGTTTAGTTCTTCAGTTGTCTGAGGGAGGTGTGAGAAAGGCACAATTAAAAAACACAATACACCTTTCAAATATTTGAGAGGTATAGAATAGAATAGAAAATCCCAAGAGTTTTTCAGAAATCCTCTTTCAAAGACAATTTTTTTTATTTTAATTTGTTTTTTAATCATTGAAGAATTTTCTGTTTATTGTGTAGCTACATGGTTTTTATCTTTCAAAAAATATGTTAGTTTTACTGATGTTTTTCTGAAATGTACTGTGAAATACTGTATAGATTTTAGTTATAAAAATGACCTTTGTGCACCATCTATAAAGATACAGAATGTTGTTGGGCATAAATTTTGCATGAATAAATATTGTCCAATATAGGGCCACATTAGAACCATTTCACAGTAATCCCTTACACTGGCATAGCTCATTAGATTCATTTAGTAATGCTAAATATAACAATTTGAGTCAGAGATTATAAAAAAGCTTTTGATGGAGGTTCATTTTAATTTTTGGATTGTTTTTTTTAAGAGTTTAAAATAAAGAAATTATACTGATACTGTGAAGCACTACTATGATGTGTAGGACCTTGAATGCACCCTTACCAAGAAAAACAAACAAAGCTACACCCATGATTTGGTCAGCTGACTTCCACAGCTGAGTACATTTTGTTGGAGAACTGGTTGCGCAGACTGACATAGACGTCAATGCAGGTATGTTTAACGCTTAGTTTTTTTAGTGTATTATTTGAATATTGGCATTTTAGAGAGACTGAGGTGTCTGTATCATGGTTTTCACTGTCTTGTCTTTCTTAAACCCAGCCTGTTTGGAGCTGAGGACTTTTCTAACCGGTCAAAGGTAAGTTAATTACACTATCTTGTTTACCAAGCTTATTACTTAAAAAAGGAAGATGAATCTTGAGCTGATCCTGCCATAATGCGCATGAAAGTATTAGTCAAAAAAAGGTAAAACAGATGCTATGATCACTAGTACAATTTATTTTTTTCCTTGAGTAGCATTTACTTCCTGTTTATAGGAATAGCCCAATGCTGTTGTCTACAGGTACATCTATGTCTATAACACAGTGGGCAGAATATTTTCATTTGCAGGAACAGCCTATTGTTTTGTATGGTTTAGAAAGAAAAAAAAATACATACATTTAAGTTACAAAATAAATTCAATATTTACTGACATTTACTTTTAACTACAGAATTAGAAGTTATAGCTCAAGTTTCAACGTGAAAATCCAGCCGCTATTCTTTAGGATAAAACTCTGCTGTGGTAGCTTCTGTGTCTGGAGGGAGGAGATGGGAGTTTTGTTGCTGCTCAGGATCATCATGAACTCAACAACACTCAGCAACATGTCTGTCCACAACTAAGCTTATTGAAGAGACAGAAGCAAACCATGACATAAAGACCTCAGTCTCTTTAAAATATCTAAATCCATAGATTATGCTCTAACAAAAAAGTAAAGGGTTAAGAGATCAAACAAAGAACTTGTGTGCACACTAAATATACTCAGATGTGGAAGTCAATGGAAAAAGCTGTGGATGTGGTGTCCTGGAAGAAGTGCAATAACATCCCACATATCACAGTACACTAGATCTAATTTGCTGGTAAAAATACAGTTCATTCTTTCCTTCTCTCTTTAACCTTTGATATCAGGAGAATGTGTATACATTCTAATCTCACCGCTGGGACTGCTTTCTTTCTTTTCTTGAAGGGTCCAGGACTTGACAGGAAGAAGGCCACATGGATTCGTGGACTTTAGCAACAAGTTTTGCTCTTATGTGGATTTTCTGCTTTATAGATGGTAAGATTATTTTGGGCACTTTCAGACATACTGCTATAGAAACTCACAGCCTGCAAAATCACAACTAGCTTATCTATCGCTCTGCTTATCATAGCTAAATACTGTTTATTCTAGTGGGAGACACAGACAGTCTGATGGGGGGGCTGCAAATTTATAAATGCATTTTTGTTTTGTTAAAATGTTCCTACTGGGATAATCCTGCACTGTTCATCTGTTTAATTGGTGACAAAACATCCTGACAAAGTTGAAAATCCAAAAACCAATCTCTTTTTTTTTCTCATCTGCCGGTAGAAGAGTTGGAGGGTGGTCACTTTGTGCAGAGGGTGCGTGTAATGATGCACTGAGGTCATCCTCAGATGATACCTTCTGCCCACATAGATGGAGAATAGACTTTTAAGCAGTGGCAGATACCGGTTGCAGTAGTTTATGACAATAGCCACAGTTTTAAATTATACATTTTCTCACCCGGTTACTGTCTTTATCTCCAGGCAAAGCAGTGCTTGAGCTGCGGCTGTTCTTCCATGACCTGACCAAAGCTACTTGTCACTTGTACCTGGCCCTGCTCCCGCTGCGCCGAGCCGCAATCCACTTTGCCAAATGCATGAGACACCTGGTCCAGCATGCCCAGCAAAGCCCATCTCCCCACAGTGACTCCACAGACTGCAAGAAACACCCGGTCAGTCATGTCAAGCAAAGCTCGTCTCCCCACAGCTCCCTCCGAGACCAGCCCCTGGCCAAAGAAGGCATGCTGCACTTCTTGGAAGGCTTATGTGAGGTGTGCGAGACGGTGCCCAACCTGATGGGTGCAGTGCTCAGCGTGGGCGCCGCTTTCTGCCACATTCTGCAGGGAGGTTTTTACATCCTGGCTGCCACGCTGCGCACCATCCAGGTCAACCTGTTCTCCCAAATGACCAGCGAGAAGGAGAGATGGGACAAAGAACGGCTCCGAGCCAAGGAGGAAGAAAAAAATCAATTCCAACATGCTGGAGTACATCACGGTGTTCCGTCAGGACCCTGTCAGTGCTTTTTGAAACAAGGTCGACGTGCCACCTGTGGATAGATCATCTCTGTCCATGTAAAACACAATATAAAGCTAATTGGCACATAAGAGGTCTTCTATCTGATGATGTAGCTATGATGTTACCACCCAGCCTATTCATATCCGCTATTGTATGCGTAAGTACACAAACTTTACACAAAATTACTTTGTCATGTTCAATAAAAAGAAATGAATGAGAAAAAAACAACTTTACTAAAAGAGTGTGAGGAGAGAGTGGGATTTCTTGCAAAGTGAATTGGTAAACTGATGCTGAATGGCTTCTAACAGGCGGTCAACATTGTTGACGATCCTACCAAACCCATATCCTTACTACTCCTGATGCATCTGCTGGTGTACGGGTGAGACTGATTTGACCCTGATCTCTATCACCTGGAATTACTGTGTCTGTAACAGTTATTGGGTAGTCTGCTGCAGATGGTTTGTGCTGCAGCTAAACTATCAGTCTGAGTCCATTTGCTTCATTCAGTCTTGGGTGTATATGAGTTCATTGGTGCATTGGCCATGCCAAGTGATTCTCTGTTGTCATCTTCAGTCTCTTCCTCCAAGGAGCTGATGAGACCTGCCATCCAAGACTCATCCACTGACTCATTAAAATTGCCAAGAGTCTCACTAATGTCCCCTGACTCAATGGGCAAGAAAATCCTGTGCAAGTTCAGGTTGTGATCTAATATGTTAGTGTTGATATATTCATAGACAATTTCTTTTTTTTTTTTTAAGTACTTTGTGCATCCAATCAATTCTGGTACATGAACTGTGTGGTTTAGTGAGATAGTGAGCTAGTGAAGTTACAGTAGCGAGGTACTTCATGTATCCTTTATTTTCCCTGCACCATTTCATTAACAAAATATTTCTGAGAAACATCAGAATGCAGATGATTCGTCCCATTCAAAAAAAAGGAAAAGAAAAAAGAAAAGCCTATATGTTGATAATTACCTCAACTTTGGTTTTATCGAAGGACAGGACTCAGCCAGAATGCATCATTTATGGTAAGAGGCTATGGAAGTATGAAACCAAGCATGATTTAAGATCAGGGCATGGAAGTCAACGGCTTTTGCATGACAGGGGTCTTCAAGAAAAATAGGTTTGAAACAACTGGGATAGAAGGTTGCCGAAGCTGGGCAATATCATGCACATAAAAGAAACTGAACTATTGCAGAATTCTTGCAGCATCCTGTTGTAGGCTTTGTGATGTGGTAGAGGCCATATATTCTTTGTCCTGTTCAGCCATAGGGATGTTGTAAAAACTGGATGAAGTCCACTTTCATCGAAGGAAGTATGCCTCCCAGGCAGTCAGACTGGTATGGAAAGAGGTCGGCATCCTTGAGTATTCTCGCATTCAACCATATAAAATCGGTGCAAATGCTCAGGATCAGGCAACAAATGTTTGAACATGAGATGTCACTCATGGGATGATTTAGTTTGGTGGGTAGTTTCTCCCTCCTTTCAATATGATAGCAATCAACATATTTGATATCTACTTTACCACTAGGAATTTCAAAGTTAAACATAACATCTTCCTTTTCTCTCAGTTTGGGAGAATGAACTGGGTGCTAATAATTCAATGCTACAATAAGTGTATTAGCGGCCTTACTTGCAAAGAAAATAACAGAAAACTACAGAATAAGTAGTTTCATCTAGGTTTTAAGTAAATTTTAGTAAAGCTTTGGTTATACAAGAGATACACTTGAGCAATGTGCAATTAATATGCAATATACAAAAAAAAAATTCTGGTTCATCATGTTCTTCTGGATTCCTGAAGTTTTACAAAACAACTGAGGTCGTCAGGTAAGAATACAGGTAAATATAAAAAGGAGCTGTACATTTTATTTAGCATAGTTGCTATCAACTTTTTGGCTGTTGGCGACATCCCCATCTGGAGAACCAGCAGCTGGACTGTTGGCACCTTCCATCTGATGTTGCATCGATGTAACGTGGCACAGTATCAAGCCTAGAGAAGACGCATGTAAAATTATTGCTGCCATTCTGAACAATGTGTGCTGAAAATATATGACAAAGCTACAGTGAATATAGCCGAAAAGATGACAACAATAAAACGTTTCATTCTCACAATATTGTATCTGTACCTGACAGTTTTCTTTTCCCTCAGTCTCGCACAAGGATAAAGGTGCGATGTGTCCTTGCCGTAGGCTGTTTTGATCTATAATGAAAACAGAACATGTATTAGCACCAGCCAATACATCTTGGATACTGCGAAGGGAATATTTGATCCAAAGAAACACCACCTTGACAAAGTGAAAGGCAGCATTTGTAAGGGGGACCATGTACAAAAGACACGAAGAATGGCAGAAGTAGGGAGATGATAGTGCAGGAGCTCTTATGGTTGAAGGTCACCATCAAATTACGTTAATGTGTGTCTTGTAGATCAGAGGTTTCAAGAAACTATCATATGATGCATACCCCTCAGTGTTTACAACAAAAAACTGTACTTAGAAGCGACATAAAGATAAATAAAAAGCATTTCAAAGCCAGTTTAAATACAATGAATGTTCACCTTGGAGTTACAGGGATGTAGGTAGTCACTGTACAAGCTCTGCCACCTTTTGACCTCCACAGGGCTGCGGCTGGACACACGTTCCTCCACTCTCTTCTGGAGGGGAAACCATACTTGTTCAGTCCAGTGCTTGTGAAGCAGCTCCCTCCTCCTTAGCTCTGCTACATCCCGCTGGTTCAGGAAGCACTCCAACTCCTTAATGAGGGGATTGGATGGACCAGCAAATAGTCAGCATGCTGTCACATCCTTAAAAGTCTCAATAGTTAAAATCAAATCTATGCTGTCGGTTCTAATTAAAAGCAGCATAATTACAGATGTTACCTTCATAAAACCATTTTCAGTGTCCAGTAAAGGCCGGATTAGTTCTTGCACTTGCTGATTTTCAGCCTCCATCTTTGCCTAAACAGTGACACGTGAAGAAAGAAAATTCCACATCTTTCTTCCCAGGCACAGAGCGAGTTTAGTACAGTGTAATACCTGGATTTGTCTGAGGGAGGAGTGAGACAGCTGATCTTGTTTTAAGCTGTGCACTTGCCCGCAAGTAGAGGCAGTCTTGTTTCTTTTGCCTGGTCTACTCCTCATCCTGGCACTTGGCTGAGACAGACTCTCTCTGCTCTCTACAGTGTTTTTCACATCCATGCAGTCCTGAAACATCACTCACACCAAACCAGTGAGCCCTTAACTATTGGAAAGCATGCAGTCGCTACTATATGTAGTGTACAGTTTCTTTCTTTATATACCCTGAAATCACACGTAAAAAGATGAGCCAAAACATCTGAGGCTCCAAGTCCAGTCTCCATCTAATTGTAAACTTTGCAGCCCAGAATGGACTATGATATGAACTCTTGGAAACCGCAGCCTGAGTTCAGAGAGAGACCAGAAATAACCGTGTAGGTGTACAGCAAGCAGCAGAGCAAGCACAATGGGCAGTGACAGATTCTGTCGCCACCTGGAAACATGAGCAGCTTCTTGCTGTTACGCAAACACGTGCAGGAGAACATGCATGTTATTACACAGTTGGCATTTTTTGGCAAGACTTAATAACTTTAATAAGCCTTAATAACCTGAGCAAGAATGGCTATTCTCTTCCTTCTACTTTTTGGTTGCTTGAAAATATTCTTTTAAGATCTGATGAAACATATAAGGATCACTGGAGGGTGCTACAGGTCTAAATGCATTAATGTGACTTCCATCTGATCCGTGCAGTTTTCTCTGTTGCCCTTATTTGGGGTTGTAACAGAGGCAGCAGTATCTCTCAGCAACCTGAGACCTTTCCATTCATCTTTACTTAGACCCTGAGATTACAGCATTGTGCACTCAGACATGACTCACATGAGAAAGAGAGCGACCCATTCATTATCCCCAGACTATCTGAGCCGGTCAGAGCACACATACTGCACCTAGTCCCACTGACGTCTAAAGACCGGTGATAAATAATTAGTTGGTAACAGCCTCACTCTGTCTTCAAAGAAGGAGCAGTTCAGACTCAGTGATGTTACCTACGGTGGATCAGAGGTGTAAAACGCAACTACATTAAATGGAACCAACAAAATCTAAACAAAAAACAACAACAATTAGGGGTGTCCAATGGAGGGCTACATGAAGATCTTTTTTGGATTAATCCCGTATACTAGCCTCCAATAACTGGCTCATCAAGGAAAGTTTTGTTGAATAGTCCTAAATGTTAGGGTAACACTTTTTGCTTTTTGAGATGATAAGAACAATAAAATAAAAAACTCATGCATGTTCATTCATTTTTCAAATGTCTTCATACAACAAGTAGCTACGGTGAAGCATTTTTAATTTCCTATACTTTTTAATTTGTTTGCAAGCATTCTAGCAGACTGTAAAGAAGTAATAATAAATATAGATATATCAATATCTACAAAACAAAAAAACAAACACAAAACTCTATTCAATAAGCACATTTTC
>JAOXYM010000024.1:10692689-10704634 GCA_028567055.1 Leptatherina wallacei | reverse complement strand
TAATAATAAATATAGATATATCAATATCTACAAAACAAAAAAACAAACACAAAACTCTATTCAATAAGCACATTTTCAATTAAACGAAGATGGCACTCAATTTATATATCTGAAAATAAAAACTCTGAAATTGTTAGGTTATACTCAAGTTATTATTTAAACTATGTATTGGATCAACATATTTATCTGATTGAAGTAACTACTAAGTTGTATTTGTCCCAGTAACTTCAGTCGACAAACAGATATAGCCTATAGGTTTAGTTTAAAGCCTGCGTCACCATCTTAAGGATGTGCTTTCTTACCTACGTTCAGTTGAGGACGTTCATGTCAGAAGTTCGGCGAAAAACGACAAATTGGAGCAAGTTTCCTTGTTTTTGTGACACACACTGCAACAGTTAGGCGGCTTGCTAATTTCTAACCTCCCTCACACTGGCTTCAGTTTTCATTACAGGCAGTGAGACAGGAGAGGCCTCCTCCTTCTTCTCCTCCTCCTACAGGTGTCTTACCGTCTGGAGGTTTTCTGTTGCCATGACAACCGCACATAGGCAAGCCAAAACCGGAGCGCGCTTCAAAGACGCTCTCAGGGCGCTCGTGGCGTTCACCACTAGGCAAGAAAACTTAATTGAAACCATTAATAAAATTAAAAAGAAAAAAAAAAGATGCAGCTATATTTAGATTTAGGTCTTCTGAAATGATTTCCTCCACCCCACATATATAGAGTAGCCTATTTTCATCTTTGTTATCCTAATGTTAGAAGTTTGAAAAAAATTAAGCCATAAAACGGGGGTTGAAATTACTGTAAAACCAAAGGGATGAAGAGGAAAGGGGGAGTCTGAGAAGCTTCATCAGGCCTGTAAAGCTTCTCTTACTGCTGGCTATCGTGAGTTGGAGCCTGTAGGCTTGGTCTTAATGCGCCTGCTTACAGCTGAAGTGCTCTTAAGGTGTCCACTGGGACACCTTCGGAAAAACCGATAACCTACGGGATGTTTGGGTATTAGCTGCGTAAATGCAGGCGGGGGCAGGGCTTGGCCAGGTCATAACTTATCTTTTCAAGGCTCCCTTTCTTTTCGTTGAAGGGTCCAGGACTGGACAGGGGGGAGGCCACATGGATTGGTGGACTTCGCTGGCAGCGAGTATTGCCCTGCTGTGGATTTTCTGCTTTATAGATGGTAAGATTAAAAGGTTGGGTAGAAATTTGGATGCTTTTCGGGAACTTTCTGTCATACTGCCATAGAATCTTACAGCTTCTAATATCAAGAATAGATTATCTATCGTGCTGCCAATATAGCTCAATACTGTTTATTCTAGTGGGGAGAGAGATCTTAGCCTACTCGAGAGGCTGCCATGCTAACAAAATGTGCAAAGATGAGAAACATCGGATCAGAGACTAATAATTCACACGTGTGCCAAATAAAGATTCCAGAAACAGCAGAATCCGTAATAAATATGATATTGGGGAAGTAACAAAATTTCAAATTGCAATGATGACCTTTTTGTCTTGTTTAACTCTTCCTGATTGGATAATCCTACTCTAGTCTTTCGTTGAATTGTTGCAAAACGTCCGGACAAAGTTGAAACTCCAATAATAGACTCACCCCCCCACCCCCTTGCCTCTCTTGCAAATAGAAAAGTTTGATCGTAATCACTCTGTGCTCAGCGGCGCGCTTAAAGATGCACCGAGGTCGGCTCGCGTGCTCAGATGATACCCGCCGCCATGAAAGCTGGAGTGTAGACTTTAATCCAGTGGCAGACACCGTTTGTAATAGTTTGTGACATTAGCCACCGTGTTCAATTAGACTCCAGCTGACCCGGTTACTGTCTTTATCTCCAGGCAACGCTGTGCTTGAGCTTCGGCTGCTTTTCCATGCTCTGACCAAAGCTGCTTGCCACTTGTACCTGGCCCTGCTCCCGCTGCGCCGAGCCGCCACCCACTTTGCAGACTGCGCGAGACACCTGGTCAGTCATGCCCAGCAAAGCCCATCTCCCCACGGCTTCCTCCAACAAGGCCAGTCCCTGGCCAAGAAAGGCACGCTGCACTTCCTGGAGGGCATATGCGTGGTGTGCGAGACGGTGCCCAACCTGATGGGCGCAGCGCTCAGCGTGGGCGCCGCTTTCTGCCACATGCTGCAGGGAGGTTTTTACATTCTGGCTGCCACGCTGCGCACCATCCAGATCAACCTGTTCTCCCAAATGAACGGCGAGAAGGAGAGATGGGACAAAGAACGGCTCCGAGCCAAGGAGAGCGAGAAAAAGATGAATTCCAAAGTGCTGGAGTACATCTCGGTGTTCTGCCAGGACCCCGTCAGCGCTTTACGCATCAAGGTCGACGTGCCACCTGTGTATCGATAATCTCTGTCCATGTAAAACACAATCTACGGTTAATTGGCACATAAGAGGCCTTCATGTAAATGCTGACAGGTTATAAGTTCAGCTGATTGGTTTGCAGATCTGAAGGAGGCTGAACTTTGACCTCTGCTTTCGCTTGCTGTTGAGAGGAAAAAAACCGGAGAGAATAGAAATGATATTTAAATGTGAAAAAGTAATCATGGTGCGTTGCGTTTTGTTACATCACTTTTGCATTTATTGAAATGTAAAGCAATTAAAATAAATGTCTCTAACAAATTAAATCTGACATCATTCATGGGGATATAGTGTTTGATCTTTAAGAGTATAGAAAGCAACATGAATAGATTAACAATACATTTTGTTTTCTCATTTTACTTGCAGGTAATCGTGTTTATTTTAAAGTGCATTGTTGTTCACAGGAACTGACAACCAATCTAACACCAACTGTTAAATATTAACAGAATAAAAACCGAGAATTTGTTACAAAGTTGATCCAAATGTGCCAGCGATGCTTCTATCATAAACACAAAGAGAAAAAACAAGATCTGAAAAATAAATGTTGAAATAAAGAGGTATAAACAGAATTAGTGAAAAAAAATCAATTACAAAAACAAGGTTATTTCAAACAATATTTGTTTTTCACATGTTTACATAAAAAAGTTAACCTGAATTTTCCTTTTTTTTTTTTACTTATTTTAATATTATGTCATTTAATTTTCAATTCATTTATTAATATATATTATTTTCGCTTTAGAATATAGGAGAAATAACTAAAGCTGTAAACAAAAGGAAAAAATATAACAATGAAAATTACATAATATAAAAATGAGTTAAAAAGATGCTTGAAAAATATACCATTGTTCTTAGAATATATTAATGTAGCGCAAAGTACAGGAAGAAGTAAAAAGAAGTTCAAATAAACTGCCTTCATATAATACTATTTGTTTTCTCTTTACCACTTCTTATTCTTACATCTAGATGTTTTGTTTATCCTCTTTATATCCTATTTTATCTATTCATTTTTTACAGATTTATTCTCTTTTGTGGGACCACATAATCATTTCCAAACCACTTCTAATCAAACTCATAAAAAAAACAAGCCACATTTGAGTCACTATGTCAGGGCTTTGTTAGCTTCCCACCTGAGCTCTCTGATCTGTGAGGAATGAGTGTAGCGATAGAGAGGTAGCCGACATTCAAGAGTCAGATTAAGTCTGATCACTGACCTCAGAGTGTAGGCACAGAAATGCTAGCAAAAAGAGACAGAAGGATGAAAATGAGGGAGGGAAAAATGCAACTGCAAGGTGACACCGAAGACGGATCTGCTCCAACTGAGACTAAAGTCTGGCATCTGGTGTGGCCTGGAGATTCTGTGGAGGGATTTTCCCAGCTAAAGTGAGAGAGGAGAGGAAACAAAATCCCTCAGCCTGTTGCTTGTTAGTGTGGTAAACAAGCAAAAGTCAACAACGCGGCACTGACTTTAAAGTCAATATTTTAAAGACTGCGAGGTAAAAATAGATCACAAGTTCAGCAGACTTACAGAGCATGTCGCCAGTTCTTCCGACAGCCGCTTTGTTCACTTTGTATTCATTAGTTTCAGAATTCAACTTTGTCACAGCCTCCAGTCTTCGCAGCGAAGACAAAACATTTTTCTGTGTGTCTGATGAAAGGGCCTCATACGTGTGAAGTTCACCTACGAAACAAAACAAAACTAAACGAAAAAACCCCCAAAACAAAGCAAGTTCACCAGCTGGAGATGATTGCAGAAGTCGAAGATCTTTTTAAACACTTTCTGTTTTACCTGAGAGGATGAGCTTTGTTGCCAGGTTTCGCACAGCAGGTAGGAACTGTTTGTCTGTCAACACATGATCTCCTTCCTCACAGAGGTACCCGAACATCAGCTGGATAGAAAAACACCTGATTAAGCCTCCTGTTCTACTTGTAGTTACAGTAATATATTGAAAAATGAACAAATGCAATAAAGTTTGACATTGTAACCCAAGCAGTATTTTTCCATGACGTCATCTAGGGCATACACAGGGACACTACAAATAGAGGCTTCCTTCTTCCTTCTCCTCACCAAATAGCACACATTGTAGCACACATGTTATCGTAAAGAGACATAAAGAAGTTAAAGAACCTGATAAGAGTCCATGAAGGGTTTAAGCAACCCCTGCAGGAAGGATAACACCTCCAGTCCAGCAGCTGAAACAGTCACCTCCTGATGAGTGACATAGATGGCTCCACATTTCTTCAGGAGGCAGCACGCTTCCTCAAAGTCCTAATTGATGCAAAAACAATATTAGTAACAACCTGGAAATAATAGGGAAAAATGATCAACGTTTTACAATGTCCATTCACATCTGACACGGGCTAGATGCAAGTTGGATTCCTTTATGTTTTCAGTTTATGGATTCAAGAAGAAACTAGAAAATATTTCCTTACAAATTAGAGCAAAACTGTTGCATATTTGTGGATCAAAGTCTCTCGTTCCACCACGTCCCAAATGTGCCCTCTACTGGGCTAAAGTTTGGAGAAAAGATTAAAAATGATCAAAATGTCCTGAGCCTTTCCACAGTGTTGTTGAGATGAAAGCAGATATCAGATGCTGTAGATACTCTGTGGTCTGCTGCTGTGGGCCATCTGCTTCACAGTTCAACATGGTGTGTGTTCAGAAATATGCTTGCTTTTCAGCTTGAATTGGCCAAACGAAGAGTTTTTAAATACAAAAAAAAATCTCTTTTCTATTCTGTTGCATATTCCAAATCTTAACACGACCTCTTGACCACGTCTGCAAGCTTAAACTCACCTAGCTGCTGAAGTTTAAATGACTATTTGGAGCTTTGCTATATGAATAATAAAGTGACCTAGGGTTGTACAAAGTGAGCATGCCCAGTACGGCAAAAGAAAAGTTGTAAACTATCATTTCTGATGACTGATTGATGAGACTGTTACCTGAGACGACCTGCCGGGGATGAAGATGAATTCATTGGAGAAAACATCCTGTAGGAAGCAGAAGAAGGAGAGGAGCTCATCTGTGAACAGAACAGTGGATCCCAATGAAGCGAGACCAAGTACCACACATGTCACTGAACGGGATAAAGGATCTCTGTTCGTGCAAAACCCTCACCTTTCTGCGTGCTTTTCGTGATACGCATGGCCGTAGCGAGCAAAGCTGGACGCACGAAGACATGCAGGGCCTGATTCTTATAGGAAACCAGCATCAGAACTGCAGTTGCTATTCTCATCACACCCTCCTCCGGGCTGATTGGATGTTTCCTCTCAGGCTCGTCCTCCTGAACCAGGTAGACACGCCCTGCTTTACGGTGAATGATGGAGCGATGAAGGACCGCGGTGGATGTCATCACGTCTGAGTCGGGGATGTGTTCTGCGATGCAGTTTTGACACATTAGCTTTGTTTCAGAGGTAGGTTTGATTTTCATAGGATCACACGTGTTTATGTGCCAACGCCTGCATGTTAGCACATGTATGTGTGCGAAAAGGAGATTTGTAATGTGAGACAGTTCAAAGGGGTCGTCTTAGGCTAAGTTACTTAAAGTGCATTAATCCATGGAATGTCTCCTAAGTGAATGTGAAACTTGTGCCAACTTACATTCACTTAATCTTTCTGATCTACCTCAAACCAGGTTAAAGAAGCCGTTACAGTCCCGACATGTGATTGCCGACACACTCAGATACTACAGTGCATTAACATTGACTGCTCCCTTTAACAGATCAACAAGTAGCAAAACAAGTGACACCTACTGGTCATTTAAAGCTGGTGAAAGTAACCCTAGTAGGTGAAATCTAAAACTTCTCAGTCTTAGAGACAACTTTCTTAAAAAAATCAATAAAAATAAACTGAAATAATATTACCAGCTAATGTACAACATGCATGCACTTCCTCACCCACCAGGCCAGTCCAAACGAGCCCCAAAGTCCAGCATCAACCTCCTGAGCCACAGGGTTTTCTCTGTGAGCTGATGCCACAGCAAACCGTCTTCTGTTAAAACTGTGATTGGAACCTGGAGCAACAGGCATGCCATCAGAGACCAGGGGCTGATCCAAGAGCCCTCCTCTTGGATTCGTACAATCAGATGAGCCAGCCAGTTCACGCAGGCCTGGGCCTCTGCAGTGGGCTTCTGAGGAAGATCTCTGTGAAAAGACATACAGGGAGAGAAGAGGGGGTGGGGAGATAGAGGAGCTATCCTGCAGTCAGACTGAAGCATGAACGACTAAAGTGGTAATACCACTGTTGAACAGTTTAACACTTAAAAGGTTGTTAAGACTGTTTGATTAAGTTTAAGCAAAGAAACTACACCAGATGGTTACTGCAAATCATTAGTTTAGTACATATGCAAAAAAAATTTTATGATTTTTCTCTACCTGGGTATGAGGTTATACTGTGAGCGATCTATCTTGCCCTCACAGAGCTGTCGAACAGATAAGGGACGGCCAAAGTTCACATGCATCTTGCCGAAATTGTCCTGCAGAACTTTGCTTGCCTTCAGCAAACCCTGCAGAGCAAGAATGAGACCTCAAGTAAGACCATTAGGTTTGTTTATGCATGCCCTTTATAGCTATAAGATCGAAGATTTATTGTGAATTTTGTTATTAAGATGCAGTAATGAAACTTTACTCGTGCAACCCAGCTATACCTAGGACATTTTTTAAATCAGTCCCCTTAAAACTGTTGACTTTCTATAAAAAAAAACTAAATCTGGTCACTAAAACTTTTTATTTCACAGCTTCTGAATAAACTATAAATAGTTCAGTTCAATATTCAGTTTTTATTCTAAATTACTCTCATGTTTATCTGCTTTTCTTGTCATGTTTTTTGAAAATTTAAAATAATGTCATATGTGCGAAAATGATCGATACATCATTTCAGGTAAATATCAGGAAGAGTGGAGAAAAAGTTCAGTGATGGTTGTGGTCCGATCCATGAACATTCACTACACATAAATAGACGTAGATGGTCTTTTGAATACAAGTATAGCAACAACTTTACTGGATAACCTACAAGATAAATGCCTATTTTAGACTACCTCTGTGGTATTTTCTTAAAGCAGAGATGACAGTTAAGAAGCAATATCAAACAGTGTAGACTCAGAGAAAGGAACTAAGCAAGACAGCATGATTATCCTGAAAGACCATGTCTGGCTCCTGGGGAGGTAATTTAAGAAACACTGCAATCCAAGAAACATTTTAACTTCTTACAATACATTTTAAGGGTCAAAAAGGGGTTTGCACAGAGACTATGTTAAAGTCTTGATTAATAACTTTAAACCAAAATGATGAGAAATAAGGAGAAAAACTACAAATGAAATGAATGCTGGAAAATTATTAATTTCAAGACAAATTTTCGATGAGGTAAAGAGTGTGACCAGAGCCTACCATGGTGCTTTCCCTGGGTTTGGGGATACCCAGTAGCTCATGTGCAAGCAACGACTCCTCCAGCACCCGGTCATAGCTGATACTAATGGGCAACAATGTGATGTCATACACCTCCCCTTTAAAGAAGGGCTCCAGCACCATGTGCATCATACCTGTAGTAGACACATATAACACTGTAAAGCAGACACATAGGCATGGGCACATAATACTCACAACTCACAGTCAGGATTTAAATATTGATTTACAATGAACAGAAAAGTCCCTGGACAAGAAATATAAAAGTTAATGGTTATGAATTATATGCACAGAATTGAAAGTACAGTAACCTTATTTTATATAAATATTTAGATGATCTAAAACTAATACAATCTGTTCTGGAAAGGGTGCTCTCATAGTCAGGGACAAATAAACTCACCCAACTTTGGTGTGAGAGCCTTAAGTGTGCGACTTCTCAAACCTTCCACATAAAACTCCAGAGGAGCAAATCCGTTCTGCAGAATACATGTTAAACTGTTAAAGCACAACTTTCTGGACACTGAGGATGGCAGAAAAGATTAAAAGATTCCAAATAGTCATAAAAGACTGATGAAGCCTATCATTAAGCGTCTTACCCTGACAATGGTTCGGACATATTCTGACAGCAAGGCCCAGTAGAGTTTGTCAGAGCCGATGCCACGCCGGATAAAGAAAGCTCCGGAGCGGCGAAATATCTCTCCAACAATCTTCATCCCTGCCAGAGCTTTACAGTGGAAGACAAGAGACAATATGAAAAGAGAAAAAGGCAAGTCAGTAGTGATATTTTCAGAACTTTGATGGCTCTAATACAACCATGTTTTTTTTTTTTTTTTAATAAATAGATACTTGCGAATTCCAGCAGCAATAACAGGGATTGGGATGTCGTAGTTGAACAGGATGTAGGAGATAACCAAGAAGTCCATGTAACTCCTGTGATTGGGCATCAAGATCACAGGATTCTCCTGAACGGCTTGTTGCAGCTGCAGCAGGAGAAAAAGTAGAGACATTCTAAAGAATTGGCATTCAGATTTTTTGCTGTTATTTGCAGTTTTACAACAACATTGACAAACCATAAGGGCCTGGATACAGCAAAAGAGACCCAAATCATGATACTACCACCACCATGTTTCACAGCAGGGATAAGGTTCTTTTTCAGGAGTGAAATGTTTTGTTCATTTGTTGTTTTGTGATTTTTTTTTCTCCAAATATAAGTTTTTATTTTCATCTGTACACAAAATATATTTTCACAATTTTACTGCTTGCCATGCATTCTGTTGTTAGTGTTAGTCAAAGTGATAGAGGCCTTAAGTTGCTTAGTTACCCTGAGGTTGGGCTTTACACTCCACACACACACCTTGTTATTGGAGCGATAATTTGTTGGTCCATCATTCCTTGATAGGTTAACTTCAGTCCTGAATTCCCTTAATTTGAACACAATCTGTGTGTGACACTAACTCTTTAAAGATGACAATTCTCCAGTCTGATGAGGATCCACAACTCTTGTTCCTAGACCTGAAGATCTGTTGAATGAATTTCTCTCATTGACTGAAAACAACTAACTCTAATTTCACCGTAATTTTCCATAATAAGTAAATTACTTCTACTATTATTTTTGTCTTATTTGTTGAATTTTTTTTAAATCATTTATATGACTTGTGTAAAAACCTCTTCAATATTTAGGTAATATTTGTGCAGAAATATAAAATTGAGCATTTAAAAAGTTCATAAACTTTCAGGTACCACTGTGTGCTGTGGTGATGCTTGCTATTCAGTTTCTAACTGACCATGTTGAGTCCTTCCATGTTGACAAAGATGCCACTGAAGAGCCTCTTGAATACTTTGTTCAGTGTGTAGCCCATCAACCTGATAAACCCCAGCTGCAGGTTTTGAGACATTTCATCCAGAATCCTGCACGCTTCCTCTCTCACTTTCTCCACAGATGAGCTCGTCTCCATGGCAACCTGAAACGGAAAGTGGGGGAGAAGCCTGAGTCCATGCCCATGATGACACAATGTAAAACTTTGATGCTACATCTTTTCTAAAGACTGTATGGCACCTCTCTGGCCACGTAGCGCATATACTGGGACTCCAGCACGGCTCGGTTGAGTTCAGCAGTAGAAAACGGTGGGGCCCTTTTGTAGGGCTGGGGGCTAAAGGTCCTGAAGGCAAAGCTAAGATCACTGTAACGCCTCCTCTCCTCCAAAACATCCAAAATCTCCTCATCTTCCAGGCCAGCTCCACCTAAATCTGTAAACTGGGAGAAGAAGCAATGAATAATTTAAAAGTATTCAAGTTAGTGCTGGACACCTTTAATAAAGACAGAAAAACACACGACTAGAGGAATACAGATGTGAAAGTGAAAATAAAAGTTCCTCAGCTTTTTTTTTTTTTAACTTACTTATAACTTGTGTTATATACTTTGAGAAAATGTGTAGTGTATCACTCTGAAAAGCTATTTTGAGACTAATTAAACTTCTTCTTATCTATTGTGATAAGAAGAAACAACAGTGTCACATCTCTTTATCATTGTGTAGTGTCTGTTTTGTACTATGACCCGAGCAGCTCAATATGAAGCAACGACTGCTTAGAAACACTGAAAATGTTAAGAAGTAGGCCAAAGTTTCTGCTACTTAAGACGACTCAGCTCCACTCTGTTACCAATCACAGCTCAATAATTCAGACGGAAAACACTTCATTTGTATTTATCTCTACCAGTCCTTAACTGATACATATCCTTTAGCGGCATTGTTAACTTTTAAAGCGTGTAAAGAGGCGGAGGAGCACAGCGAAGGGTGCAACAAGTGCCGCGAATGAACATAACTGCCCTTCAAAAAGGTTTTAGAAAGAGTGGCTTACCGTATTTGTCATTTTTGACTAAAAACAAACCCGACCTTTGCAGCTGGTTATCCTCATTGACTTTCGGTTTTCTTCCTCGAAAGCTCTTTCTCTGCGCTCTGGGTACAAAGCAGCAACCTGCCGGCCAGGCCAATGGTGTCGCTGGGTTTTGGGAACTCCTCCCTCCCCACTTTCGGCTCTTTGCTCTGAAGTAACCTTCACAAACCATGGCGCATGATTAAAGAATAAATGATAGCTTAGTTATTAATCAAATAGAATACAATAAAATAAATACTGACTATTGCAATTTATTTTATTTAGTTTTATTTTTCATCATTCCGCCTTTATCTGCATCACAAGAACTGACACAGTTTCCTTTTTCTGATTGTAATTTAAGTTTTTGGCTTTTTAAAAAAGTTTTTATTTCATTTTATTTTACAGCTAATGCTGAAAATAATAATCAAGCAAGAGAAGATTTTCCACGGGGTCCAACAACCTAACATATCGTTGGATAGGGACAGGTGCAGCGAAACTAAAAACGGAAAAGAATGTGGGGCGGGAGCATAAAGTGGCGTGGTGCGTCCCCTCCTTAGTAATCATGGGTCAGACTGTACTCGTTTTATATGCCTTACACCTGCAACTCCAGCAAATCTGACTTTGAGTTAGTTCCTGTCTCTTCACTGTGTTTGTAATGTTGCTGTAACACAAACTAACATTTGAAAACTGCTTTATTATTTTGATGCCTAAAAGGTGACATTCAGTCCACAGTTACAGACTTAAACACATTTAGCTGTTAAAGCTGGCAAATGTCTTTTGATTGTGTGTTATCTGAGCATCACTCTAATAAAACATGTTAAGGGACAGCAAATAGATCAACTTCAGTAAAAGTTTAGCAGGTACAAGGTGGATCTTTTTTTCAAGGACAACAAAACACTGTCTGGAGGACTTCAAATGACACAATGATCCTCTGCTGTTCAAGTGCATATGGAAAAGTCCATATGGAAAAATATGGAATACAAAACAACACAACACACTCGCTGTGGTACCAAAGTAATCTTTTACTGAGTTTTATGTCACCACTTTAACAATGATCCAGTCAAAGCAGAACAAACAACAGATCATGTTCACAGTAAAAGCGAAAAATAAAGAGAATTTCAAGCCGTTTCAGCTCTTTCATGGAAAGAATAATAACGTTTTCATGGAATTTCAGTATTTTTTTCACAACTAATACATTAGGCAGGAGACTGCAACAGTGGTCCCTGCTTATACTCTGTGTATAACCCTCATATTGTCTGTGCTATTATATGAAATAAATATCCCGTTTCTAGCATTTGCTACATAAAAAAAAATCT
>JAOXYM010000024.1:10667244-10692589 GCA_028567055.1 Leptatherina wallacei | reverse complement strand
TATAACCCTCATATTGTCTGTGCTATTATATGAAATAAATATCCCGTTTCTAGCATTTGCTACATAAAAAAAAATCTATGTATGGTCTACAGCCTACATTTATAAGCTACATTTCATACTTTATCAGTCATTGGTTATTCAGACAGTCCATGTCAGTAGTCTACAAAGACTACATAGTGTGCTTTTCTACAAACTGCAACTGAATGGATAATATAAAAGTTGTTTCATTAAGCCTATCACACGATTCTCACTCAGCACATACACACTGTGGTCTAAATAGAAAAATAAAGGTAATTCAACAAATCATCACACAGATAATCTTAATTTTTAGAGGGAGGAGAACAGTTATGGCCATTAAAAATATTGTGCTCTTCTGTTCAATTTCAACCGGCTAAATAAAGCTGCATACATGTTTATACAATCGCTGTGCTATCAGGATCATTTTAATGTACTACAGTACTAATACTGATTGAGATTGATCTCTTATAAACAGCACTGCAGTTCTCTCACACACACACACACACACACACACACACACACACACACACATACATTTGCATACTGTTGCATGTGTAGAGTTGCATTTATAATCTGATTGAGTGATGGATGAAAAAGTTCAGAGTAAGAAAATAAATCTACATAGATTGTTTTGCACAACTTGCCATCCGGTGTGTGCACTGTAGAGTTCTAAGCTCTGTTGAACAGATGTAGCAACATAGAGCACAACTTTCTGGATAGAAAAAAAAAAAAGTCAACTCTCTCTCCTAAATAAGATCCGCACTAAGCTGCCTGAATAAATAATTATAATTTCTTCTATATATACACACATATCTAGTCCTTTTGATAAAGGTGTCCCTGTTCCCTTCTTGTGCATTAAGACTATTCACAGCAGACTGTCCTACTGAGTTGAATCTGCTGAGTAGAGAAAAGTGCTGAAAAATGTACAGTAATATATAATCACACATGTAATCATGATTATGTCCAAATTGCTGCTACATCTCAAGCATGCCATCAGTTAGTCAGTGCTCGTCCTGCCAGGGGGAAGCTCAGCAGGTCCCAGTTAGTCGTCAGCTGCTGGGGTTGGAGTCTGCGGGGGTGTAGTTTCTTGATGGTCCACCTGGGGGAGCTGCTCCCTCCAGTAAGTGAAATGGCTGTAGGTGTCAGAGCAAGGGAAGTCTGATGAAGAGGATCGCATCTTGAGAGGAAACACGTGGTCCACCACTTCGCCCAGACGTACATAACTAAGGAGAAGAGGTGCATAAAGTGAGCTGAAAGCATCCATGTGTATGGCTATATGATACTGCTTCCTACTAAAGATCTTGCAAACTGAATGCAGGGCTTACGATGAGATGTTGGTCTTGGCGTGTTCCTGCACCAGCTCCCCTTTTGGGTTTACAGTAAAAATCCTGTTTAGTGGTACTCCAACTTCTTTATAGGAATACACATCCTACAAATAAAAAAATATTATATAATGTGTTTATTTCAAGATGTATCTAAATCAAATACAATAATCTATAGTGTATCTGGCAGAAATTATGGGCTTAAAATGACCAGGTGTTAGCATACACGATGTGAAGGTGTGTATATGTACCGTGGGTCTGTTGCCAAACGCTGCATAGAAAGGCTGTGTGTTGGGATAGAAGAGGTTCTTGATATCAGTGAGACACTCCACCTTGAACTTTTCAGGCTTCTTCTCAATCACCTCCCTGTCAAACACAGAAAAGAAAAACATAATCAGTGGAGCTGCTCCTGTTGTTTGTCAATACAGAAGAGTACAATCTTTTTTTTTTTAAAAACCTGTATGTTTGTGGGTTTAAATACCTGTGCAGAGCTGAAAAGAGGCTGCTCGGACTCAGAAGGACAGGGCCCATAGGAAGCATCGTACCTCTCTCATTGACCCAGTTGAGGTAACCTCTGGTCATGTCAGCCATGCCGATTGCTCGAGCAGAGCAATACAGGAACTTGTAACCATTTCTGATGAAGAGACAGAGATTATTACACAAGAGAAAACAATTTGTAGTCACTGTAAATCTGTTTTACATCAATTCTAAAGACTACCTCAGATGAAAATCAGGTTTTAAACTATGTTAACATCTCTCTATGGTGGTTTTATTATGCCAAATTACACATGGCATATGAGCAAGCAAAACAGTCAACATAAAGGTTGACCTTTTTGACCTTGATGTGCCAAATTGAGAATTCAAGAATAGTGCTTACTGGCTGACTTTGTGGTAGAGGTGTGCGATACCCTGGTGAGTCCAGTCTTTTCCCAGTGTGGGCAGAATGTGACCCAACGTGTCTGACCTGCAGAAAGAAACAAAAGAGTGAAACTGGAGCATGTGATTGTAGGTATGGGAGAATTAAAAAAAAGGGAGCTCAAAATGCACCACTTGCAAATCTTAGTAAATATATCAATAAGACTGAATTATTAGCAGAGAAAACACTCAGCAACTGTTTCCGATACGAAATGAAAGGCAGATAAATTCATATTTAGACAGAATGAAAAATTGACTCATGTTCAGCAGTGAATAAATATGACAAATGAAAGTGTTGCGAGCTGATTGCTTAATTGTAAAGAACCCTCAGATCCATTATGGCATGGCATACACATGATCTTGCCACTGCAAACTAAGATAAAGTACTTGTTGAAGTGCATGTTAACAGAATGCATTTGCATGACTGACCTGGTAATGGTTCCATCTATATCAGAGATAATTATCTTGTCATCCCAGTTCCAGAGGTAGATGGTTCCCTGACAGCGACTGGTTCCCTGGTACTGAGTGGTCACACTAAACACGACATCATTAGGACCTTCCTGCAGCTGAAGAGACAGCTGTGTGTGTGAGAAGAGGACAGAAAGGAAAAGAAGATGGTTGAAAAAAAAATTCACAGAAGAAGAAAAGATTAGATTTTTAAAACTAATAATCTATTTTAAACCTGAACCCAAACTTGTGTCCTCACCAGCTGATCTGACGTGAGACGGAGTGTTTTCTTATAAGACACACCTCCTGATGAGAGTCCAGACTCTGACTGGACGATAGGGGAGTTTTGCTTGGCTGTGAGGTGGTCTTCATCACTAGACGATGACTCGTCTTTATGTCTGACATCAGATAGTTTACCAAAGTGTTAGATATTAAATTATACATACATATATATATATAAACATTATATATATATTTAAAAGTTTTAGGGTGAGAAAAGTTTTCTTACCTGTTTTTCATTTTCTCTATCTGCTCAGCAGAGCCACAGGCCCCACGCTCAGCAGCTGAATCCTTAAAGAAGAGTTTCATTCTCATTTAATGAGCGATGACACTGACAAATGTTAAAACATTAATAAACCCAGTAAACACAAAGAACAGAGCAACAATTTTATACATTTTGTAAGCAGAAAAGAAGAACTTACCGATTTGGAACTGTTATTTCTGCCTCTCCAGGAAAACCACCACCTCCCTCCTTTCTTGGGCATCTTCTCCTTCATAATGTTCTCCACTGCAGCCTGAAGAGGAGCGCGCACAACCCAAACATCCACAACACAACACAATAAAAAAAAATTTAAAAACTAAGGCCAAACCAGACTTTAAATCAACAAACTGTAACAAAGAAATGTCTTTCCAGCAGGGATGGAGAAAATAATGCGGCAGAAAAAGTGTGCATAAGTGAAAAGGTAGAAGAAGAACAGAGCTAGAAAAAGAGAAGCACATAAGCTGAGAAAATGAGGCAGAAAGAGAGTAGAAAGAGTGTTGTCTCCTCCCTGACATACAGAGCTGGAGCCCAGGATACCAGTCAGACAACAGAGGAGCAACTCTAAGGATGACTGAATATAACTGAGACAAGAGGTCTAATGAATGAATGAATGAATGAATGGAATAAAGAATGAGGAAGTGGTGAAAAAATAGAGGGAAGAGAACAAATGATAATACAATGTTTAACTGTAGTATCAAAGCAAAGCAGATTCAGTGGATGTTCTGCTGTTGCAGTGACATTGTTAGGTTGTTTATGGAAATAGACATATAAGATGCAGTACTAGCTTTGGTCAGAAGAGGGCGCATAGCTGTAATGTAATACAATGAATCTACTGAGTCATTATTATTTGTGCTGAATGCCATCACCTCTTACCTTTGGCAGAGGTTTCTGAAAGGCTTGCATAGCCAACACAAGTGGAGCAGCAGTGCTCCAGTTATAGTACCTAAGGGAGACAACAAAATATAATTTCCTAAGTTCCAGAAATGCAGCAAAAGAGACGTTTAGCTTGTATATTTGCAAAGCCTTTTCATTAGGATTAAAAAATACTGCAATTTTTAACATGCTTAAGTGTGCTGACTAAATAAATCCACATAATATAATGCGTTTTACTCCAGCAAGTAGTCATGTCTTACTTTGAGCCAATTTTAACAACAAGGTTGGGGTCATCAATGATTGAGGGGTTTTCTGTGAACTGCTGATAGGAGATGATCTTCTCACAAAACTGCTCTATAAGGGTAAACAGACAAGTCAAATTCAAGCTTTCACCACTGTGTATGAAGTTCATCTTGGATTCTACATGATAGCGGACCATTAGTGATCTCTTTGTTGTCGGTGAGTCCCCCACACAGAGAGATAGCAATAGATGGCAGGTCAGACATGGGATCACAGTAGCCTTCCACTCCGCTGTCTCCTCCAGAGCTCATTGACTGTGGGGACAGACTGGAGCTGTGGAGCCCTGGGTCAGAGATGCTCCTCATAGTTGAACCACTGTCACTGCAGGGGAGGCAGAAGTGTTTATGAGAGCGAGGCAGAAACTCCCGGATCACATTGCAGTAGTCACAGCTACAGTTGTATAAACACAGATGTGTGCATGTGTCTCTCTCTGTGTACCTCTTAGGGAAATAGAGGGCTGCCACCTCAGGCTCAAGCTCAGTGATGTCATCCAGGTAAATTCCATCAGAGCCAAGATGGCGACTCCTTTTCTCTGCAAGAGAAAAAAAGGGAAAAGTGAATTCAGCTCTACTAGAATTTGTATTTCTGATCATATCCACAGGGAAATCCTCTGACTGCTTGGTTTAATAGGAATAGTGGAGTTGAGTTTGCCTGAGAAACTTAAGACTTCTGCCTCCTTGGAAATATGGTTTTACTTCCGGTTTGTTCACCATACAAGACCTTTCAATATACTGATGTTTATCTGTCTTAAATACTGTTTTCACAGGGCATTTCTGAATCATGAATAGCTCTCATTATGATTCAACCACTTAGATGTTATGTTAGGTGATCATAATGCCACACCACAAATAATGCCTCGAAGAAGCATTGCACAAGAGAGGAAAAACAGCTGATAGGTCGTCATGTAGTGCTGAGTCATAACCAGATACATGAACAGAGGGAAAATTTACTTCATTACTTGGTTAAATGATTCACTCATTTATGGCTCAGCATCTGTTACCTTTTCTCTTGGATGGAGAGTCTGTCTTCCCAACTGGATGAGGTGCTGTGTCCTCCATGTCGGCCATCATCCTTGCCGCCATGCCTCCCACTGCGCTAATCTGCATCTCTGAAGTTACCGTCTGAGCCTCCAGCCTCATGGATTCTGACTCTATCCCAACTGTTATGACTGTGTCCTCCTTGACTGCCGTCTCCTCCTGCATCAGCAATCGGAGCGCTGGCATTTCAGGGCAGGGTCCACATCGCTTTGAAGACACCTCATGAGTAATCACACGGAAGTGCGTGCTTTCAGATACAGGGATGGATACGGGATAGATAGGTGGTGGCTCGGACCTAAGTGGGAGGAAGGAAGGCTAGAAGAACGGAAAAGGATGATATGAGACAAAAACTCAAAACAATACAGCACCAACTCAGACGTTTAGGCAATACTATAAATATGTAGATGTGTTCCTAGTGGACACTTTCATACCGTGGCAGCTTGTGGCAGCTCTCCCCAGGCCCAGTGCATGGCTGGATTCTGACTGTCTGCATCTAACGAATTGGTGATTAGCTCTGAGTCACTCTTAGGAGATGTGGGGCGAGAGCTACTGGGGCTGAGAGAGGAAGAAATGAAGGATAAAAGTTAGATATCTGTTTTACGCATGAAGAGCATGTGTATACTTTGAACGCGCTGAGAGCACCTATGGACTGGACTCCACTCCCCATCTGAACGAGCGTAGATGCCAGTTTGTTTGAAAGAACCACTGCTCGGACCAGCTGGCTCATCTCTCAAGACATCCCGAGATGAAGATCTGCAGGAAAAACGCACGTTATGTTTGTAATGGTCTGAATTTGGTCTTTTTCTTTTCACTTGTCTTTCTGTAACATCTTTCATGACCAACAGAAACACGGATCATGTCAGAGCTTGCTGCACTCTGTCTGCACACACAGCATAACATCTTGTAGCTACAATCCAGGTCGGCCTACTGAGACTCCTGTTAGTGGAAAAAAGGCATCTGTGCTTTGTTTTACTTCTTATGTTGGTTGGATGTTGGGAAAAATCTAAGTATTAAATTGGCCCTTAAATGTAAAATATAATAAAGATTTATCATTTCAAAGCATGGAAGGTTTCTTTTATAACAAAGCAAGATAACACTATATTTCCCCATCATATATTCAGTGATTTATTTCTCTATAAATGCAAATCCATAACATCTGTCCTCGTGCTCTAAATTCCCATGATCATATTCCTCCAACATTTCCCAGCAGTTTTCCAATTTTTAAGCTTTCTTTGAGCTCTCTCTCTGTTATTTTTCTCCCACAATTCCTTTCCGGTTTTCCAACCTGTTGCTCTCCATTGCCGTCCCTTCATCGGAGCTGATGTCTATGGAGAACATGTCTTCATCTGCCGAGTAGTCTCCACTCTCCTCCCTCCTTGCACTTTCTGGCCGACTCTTCCTCCTCCGTTTCCTCCTCTTCTTCATCATCATGCTACTGTTCTCCCCATTGTTCCCCATAGAGCCCAAGGTCTGTATAGGTGGCCCAGAGGAGCTCATCATTATGGCTCCATCTGACAAGATGGGAGAGGTGGCCAAGTAGGCAGGAACAACTTCCTGCATGAATCAGGAACACAAGACAGATTATTAGTGTTTTCTTTGTAAAGCAAAGATAACTAACACAGAAAAACCCTTGAACAGATCTGAAACATTAAATGTATGTGCATTGAAATTAAGTGATTTAGAAGTCTTCTGCATGAAACAAAAGAACAATTTGGTTTACATTTGGTTATTTGAAAGACATACACACATACTGACATTTGACTGTGCAACCGTAATCGATGTTATCTCTGAGATTAGCATAAAAACATTCATCTCGGCAAAAGAAACATTGCATCTGGATACACTTTTCCTGGCATGCAACCTTGAATTTTAAAGCTAAATGTTAAAGTTCTCAGTCTGAGACAAACACGTTCCTCTGCAGACGTTTGGCTGAGTCCAAAACAGAATCTCTTCTCTGTTCTGTAAAGCAAGTTTTATAGAAACTCTGCTTCAAGGAAGGAATCATGCTTTCTAGGAGGATCTCCGGCTGTCAGGGCCTCTAGGTATAAATACATGCAGATGTATGGCAAAAAAAAGAAAGGAAGTACCATATGATTTGTGGTCTGACAAAACTGCCTCACGTTTTGCTTTCCTGTGCCAAGAAAACGGGTTCAGAGACAAACTATTACTCCTCCCCTCTTTGCTCTTCCTAGCTTGCGAATCTGACACTACCCCGGGGAGAATAAATCACCCACTTCCCTTGTTGGAATCAGCCCCCCAGCCTCAGTACTTTATCGCTTGTTTATTACTTTCGGCTGCCCTCATCTTCATGTGTGGTTTTTGTGATGCTATGTGTTATGTGCTAGATTTTTTTTCTTTTAAAAAGGTTAAACCAAATGAAAACACTCACTGGGCTAGTTTCCAAAACCTTCAGGAAAAACAGCATGAAACATTTCAAACTGAGATGAAGAGGAACTTCTATGAGAGAGAAAAGAGGATTTCTGACTACCTATTAAATTCATAAAACTTTAATCGTAGGGTTACAGCATTTAATTTACTTTAGTTCAAAGAACCCAGGTTAGTAAATACGTCCTTCATTACTCGCACTCACTGATAAACAGAGGGAGGCTGTTCAAAAATGAAAGGAAGAAATTCCAGGCTGTTGTGCCAAGTCTGCACACAGCATGACCTTTTTCAAACTACTGCAACTATACGTGGAGAGGAAGTTGGCTTGGATAATGCCTCTTGCTGGTAAACACTGGCATGTCTCAGCTGCAGCCGGGTGCAGCTTAAAGTGTTTTCATTTGAATCTCACAGACGTCTTCAAGTAACTACTTTTCATTTGTGCAAAATCAGGATAATTTTATTACAGCCACGTTCATGCAAGGAAAAGTAGGTCAAACATGACAGCATCACTTCAACCCCTGCTGAGGGAAAAGCCATTTTCTCCTGATCATCACCTGATCATTTTCTGTTTCTTGCACAAAGAACGCCTCTCCATTGTCCCCAAGCTTCATATGCAGATCCACTGATTCTCCATTGATTTCCATGTCCACCTGGAGCAGAGAGAAAATGAGGGGAAAAGATAAGAGATTAACAAACTAGAAATTTTCTTTTTAATATATATCCCCTGTTTTGTTTTTCTGGGTTTTTTTTAGAATTTCTTATTTCCATACCACTTTCTCTCGGGACCGGAGGACGCCCATTTTACCGAAGCGAACGTGGAAGGGCGAACAGTGCAAAGAGCCATCAGGCCGCTTCACAACAATGACATCAATGCAGCCGGAGAGGGTGGCCGGATTGAGGCCTCGGTACAGCTCTTTGACCTGGACAAACACCTGACCTGCCAGCTGGCCCACGTAGTTCATGGTCTGTCGAGTCTGGTTGATCGAGTGGTGTACACAAAAGAGGGACAAGAGAGGAGAAAATAAATTATTTAGCACTAAAGTGATCTGCAGTTTTTAAACCAGTCAATCAAAGCTGTCAAAATTAGGTAAGATATTTCAGTAATGTGATCCAAAACCACTGCTCAAGTGGAAGCTGGTTCCTGTTCAACCAGCCCAGTCTCACAGCACCCACACTGTTAGACCTAGACCTGTTGCTATTTTCACCCCCTCCTATCTCCTTCCTCCCAAGTCTGGAAACCTGATCCAACTGTTTTCCAGTCAGCAAACCCCAGACTCCAGTATTCAAAGAACAACTAAGTTAGACCAGTCTGGACTTCTCAAATGACAGTAATATCATAACCCTCCTTATTAGCTTAGCTAAACTTCAAGCATCAAAATGTCAAGAGCACAAAACAAGTGTAAAAATGCCTTTACACAACAAGTAGATTTAGAATGAGCTGCCAAAATAACCAGGCTAAGCGTATCTGATTGATCATCTTTGTGCTGCTGCGTAACAGATACAGACCACTCGGGAAGATCATTTTGGCCAACACTGTCTATGCAATTTCAAATAAACCTTTTACCACCGACTGGGAGAGTTTAGCATTACTTCCTAAATCAAATGCAAATAAAAAAACAGTATACAGATTACAGTTTGCCTTTTTTCCCTAAAGATTTAAATATAATTTGCAAATCCCATTAATGGTATCTCGGAGCACGTTGAGAACAGGGCGAGATGAAGAAAGATTTCTTAATTAAATCAAAGGGTTTTAAAGGTAACTTTGCTGAAATCAGGAACTGATTAGATCATTCAATTTTCTGAGGTGGGAACATTAAGGGTCAGCTGGGAGTTTTGAAAGTTGACTATTAAAAGACAAGCGAGGGATTGACCTTGACTCAGTTGGCAGTAAGCTTCTAAATGATTGCATCAGTGGGAAAATATAGGGATGGAACGATGCCAGCTCCCTCCATTTTTCATATGATCGAGCCCCTGCTAGAGAACAGGGGCTCTAATTTTAGACTAGCAGGTGAATCTGAGAAAACACAATATATCCTGCAACATCCTGTGTAAAGGAACTTCACTTTATTAAATTAATTGATGTTTTCCACTGAGGCATGGAGTTAAAACACTGCAGCTACACTGTGACAAAAATAGACTGCCTTGTGTTAGAGAGAAGACAAAGAAGAGGACGAGTGTCTCAAAAACACCGACAAGCAGCTCTTTGGTGACACAAATGAGTTGTGCTGGACAAGAATCCCAGCCCCATTGACAGTCAAGCCCAACTAGGTACTTGTCTCTACAATGGTATGCTCATTAGTTTAATGAGTTTACATGCTGCAGTTTTGCAGGAATCTGGCAGAGCCACTCTGCAGATAATGAGCATGCAAGACTGAATCTTTCAGCAAGCTTCATACAGCACAGACATAAGCCTCAGAACCCCCACTATAAGGAAGTGAAAGCCTCTGCTTTTACAAGGAAGATTTAAATAATAAAGAACTGGTTTCATTAAAAATGAGTATGTCAATACACGTTCCTCAACTGAACAGCCAATCAGATTCCCAAATAAAATGTTTAAGTGGAAAATATTAAATTGTAGTGGATGTTTGTCAAAAAGCTGAGTCATATTTATCCTCCTGACAGTGCAAAAGGCAAAAGAGAGGGATGAATATTACGTCACTGATTATAACAGATGTATTACGTAGATAATCAAGTCAGATTTATATCCATAAAATCACGAACCGTGTCACATAGGCTCGAGATAAAGACAAACATACCTGTTAATGTTTAATATGCTGGCAGACTTCACCAACAAGCTGAAAGGAGCGTTTCCTCAATGCTGAATGAGAGCGTCACAAATGATAAAATAGTTCCTGTTTCCAGACTGAAATTTAGCAATAACTTTCTGACAACGACTCACAACCGTAGAAATCAACTATTTAAGTTAAAGCGACCCTCATTTGTCCCTCTGTGTGTCTCCTTTTACTCCTTTCGGAGTCTGTCAGAGGAGAACGTCATAAGCAGCGCAAACCTGCTTTCGACCAATCAGCGCCGAGCTCTCGCTAAACGCACCGTTTCGGCTGCCACAGTGGCTTTCTGACGGGATGATAAACAAGTTTGGTAGCGCCACATTGTTTCCTCATTGTTTTATTAGGACACAGTTTGTTACTGTCAAAAACAAACCCACGACTAAATGTTTAGGTGATAACGTGAAAAGAAGATAAAATTCTTAATACGTATTTTTTGTGTGTTTTTAGCACGACACGTCGGTAATATAAGTAAGTCCGACACGACTTTAGCTGGTTACAGTGTCATGGGTTAATTAAAGAGCTCATTCTTGATGCGACGGCGGGAAGCGGCGTAACTACGTCAGCGTTTAAAGTCACCCAGTCAGTGTGATGCAGTGAGGTGATCTTTCTGACCAATCACAGCGCAGTCTGGTTGCACAGGCGATGTTAGCTGTTTCAGCACTAGACCCTCCAGTCACCGAGACTGTGTATGACTGAGGATGTGGCTGACTGCTGGTTTTAGCATGATGCTACTAACACTTTGAATGCCAGAAATCTAATGCCTGTGTAATAAACATGTAATTTCCATCGCTCTAGATACACTGAAGTTAAACTGATATCATCTTAGGATAAAATATACTTTATTATCACAAATGTGAAGTTACAAAATTGCCAATGCTTCTCTCTCACTCTGTGTGTGTGTGTGTATTTGAGTGAAAAGTGAAATACATCCAAAATCTTGACAACATTATCTCTCTCTTCATCCAAATCTTCCAGGCACCAGCCCAAAAGATTTAATGGGTTACATGCTACTGCAGCCTTACGTGTTGCTCTTCTGCTTCTACAATCACAGTGGGAAACGTGTGTTTGTGTTACAGTATGTCAGCGTGCACAGGGTCTAATTACTTTTCCATATTGTGAGGCGGTCTATGTAGTCTAAACCAGAACTTTTTTTTCTGTCACAGCCTACCAACACGTAGCCCTGCGTGTCTTTTATCTTTCTGTGTTTTTTTAAATATTAAATGCAAGATTGTTCCAAAGTAGGATTATGAGAATAGGAATAAACTGATGTCAAATAAAACAGACTGAGGGGTTTTATGGGTATGTCACATTGTGTTAAGTCAGGTGTGTGTCTGAGTGTGTGTGCTTTGTGGTTTTTACTACCTTGCTGGTTCAGTTTTTAGTTTTAGTACAAGTTTCTTTCCCGGGAACTTTGTTTCATCGTGACCCCGATACAACCAGAAACCTAAGCTGCCATTATGTAATTTTACCGAGTGAATTTGTAAGATTGTATTTCCTTTTCCTACATAACAATTTGTGTTGCAGTAAACCATCATTTTTGACAGTCAATGCTGTTTAAACTAAGTTTTCTTCTGCAAGTAAATGAAAATGAGTTTTGCCTCAGTAAATAGTTACAATTGAAACAATGGGTTAGAAGCTTTCCTTCCCTCAGCTACAGTTTGGCTTCATTATCACACTCCATGCAGATGCTAATGTTATTCCGAGTTTTACCACATCCTGAATACGCCATACCTCTGAACTTCTAGAAAACAACGCACACAGTATTTCAACACTAGCAGTGGTCTCTGGGACGTTTACATACACAGGCTGACCCCACATCAGTCTTTATGTCACTGTCAGTGGGTCCTTCAGGGATATCTGAGCCATACAGCTGTCCTTTACTGACATGTTTCTAAGAACAAAGTCTGTTAGAAAACACTTTGGACACAAAAACAACACATGGTGACAATTTCATACTTTACATGCATGATCATTGTGGTGACCAGTAGAAAGTTTGACAGCAACGGTTCATCAGCAGTATTAACCAAACACATCAAAGCTGCTGTTCGCTTGACTTTCCTGCATTTTCAAAAGGGTTTTCATAAAATGCCCTTTTCTATCCTGTAATGTTCTTTTTTTTATATGCTTTGATGCACTTATCTATGAAAAAATGACTCTGGTCATTCTTTTCTGGGGTCCATTTATTCATAAACTTAATTAACCTCACACAATACGCCTCAAGTTATCAAAAGAACTTGCACAAGCACTAGTCATTGTGTTTTTAGGAAGTATGTGATTCGACACGGCAAGGGCCTGTTGTTTTATCTAAACTCACTGCGAAATGTTTGGACACGCTTGGCTGATTTTAAGGCTGCTGATTGGCTCGTGTCATTATGGCCTGTGAGTCATAAGACTTTGGAACTGTAAACTTTGATTCTGAAATTAAAGAAACAATTTATAAAACACTGATGACTCAAAAAGCAGGAAAAATAAGACAGAGTCATTCGAGTTAATTTAAATCTGATTTAAAAATGAATACATTCATGAATATGTTTTTAATGTAGTTGAAAAGATTTGCCTAAAGATGATTGGGAATTCTTTATTTATCAGTATTTCACGTGACTTGAAGCTGTCATCTTTATGCCAAACCTGTGTCTTTCCTCCAAATACGATCATTCTAGAGGAGGTGAGAAGATCGCCTGGTCCATCAGGACATTACTCCACCCAGCTTGTCAGCCCATGTGCTCCCATAACACTCTAACAGAGTTTCACTTTCAGCGGATCGTCTTACATGTGGGCTTATCTAAACATGCTTTTCTGTTGATGCTGTATGTGTGCTGAGAACCACTTACTAGACCTTAACAAGTTGTATGAACATTTTATTGTTGTTAGAATGAAATAAACATGCTGAGATGTCTTCAAGCCATTATTCATGCTCTTCCTCCTCGCATGCATATGATTCAAAAATCACTTTACCCAACTCCAGGGGTTTTCAGCAGAATACTGCTGAACAGCATCATCTAATTCCTCTTCATCAACTGTTGATATCATGATTCCATTATTAGTTTAATCCCAGCAGAGGTCTGATCTGTGCTGCCTCTCAGCAGATGTCTCCTATGTGGAAACTCCACAAGTTCAAGAGTATGTGTCTTCACTCTCCGGGACAGATAAGTGTCTGACTGTCAAGTGCAAGTGAACAGTGTCTTACTAAATTTACCTGCACCCCCTGTTAGAAACCTGAGTCGGTCCTGGAGCGGCCGTCATCCACCAGAGCCTCTGACTTCTTAGGCATTTGAGGAGATTATGCCCATGAGTATTGCTTGACAGAATGTTGGTCTGAGAGGACGTCAGCAGACTTACATGGTCGCACGCCAGTCACACAACTAGTCGTAAAGGCAAACAACCTCCCCCCTCCTAATGCATTCCTGACAGTCTTTTCAATGTGTAAATGTCCCATTACTTAATAGACAGACTGTAACACCTGTTGCCAGTATTGACCCTCTGCTGACCACGATGGTGTTGTTACTGAATATCAGACAAGACCCCCTGTTGCATGAGATGATGTTCTCGTCTGTCTCTTCCAATCTTCAATGTAATTAATATGACACTTATCACCAATGTGTGAGAAATGGTGACCTTTGGTATACATTTGATAGGGCAAGAACAGAGTTGAGCATCCATCTGATTCAGATTTAGGCTACACCGCCCTCCAGTGTTCAGAACTGGTAAATACATGTAAATTGCAATTGAAAGCTGCATTCACATGCAGCGTTCGAACTCTGGTTTACATTAGAGTTGGTCGCGTCGGCATTTTAAATGTGTCAAAGTGAATTATAACTTCAGATATAAAAACGGCTTAATCAGTTCACTATACGTCTTTATATTTGAACCAAGTATGGGCGAATTAAAAAAAACTTTTTAATAATGCTTGTTGTTGTTTGACAATGGGGTAGTGCTGTCACAGTACAAAGTAAATGTTATATTTTCCAACAGTACCTGAAGACAGCATCGTGCTGGCTTCACGGAGTCCTCCTCTTGTCGCATATTGATCCAGCTAACTGATCGTTAGCTTTTGTGTCAGTATGGTGTCGGCAATGTGTCACTCCTCGTTTGTTGTTTCTGGTTAAAGATACCTGGCATTTGGTGGCTTTAATGTTCCGTGCAGCTAATCTAAAAACCATCGGCAAAGCAGGAACTGGCTGGTAGGTGGTCTTTGAAATCACCGAGACGTAACATATTGCTCGCGTCCCCTAACTCTCGTGCATCAGCCGGCTACAGAACGCAAGCTAGTTTATGCTAGTAGACTAGCAGCTAAGCTCTTCTGAATCTATTTTTTAATCGCCAACAGTCATTACAGTTAAACTTGCATATGTATTACAGATATATTCACTTTCCAGCATTGGAGTGGCTTTCAAGATGTCGTGATTGGATGTTAGTTGAAGTGAGCAGAGCTAACTAGCGAGACGCTGAGCTACAAAGCTAACTTAAATCGCTAACGAAAGAATAGAATTGTCAATATCTTTGGAGGTTGCAAACGATATCTTAAACTAAGATTAGACGATGGGGCAGATTCAATAACGCGAGTATTTGTAAATGTACTCATTGTGTGTTGGCTCTAACTTTCTTGGACGAAAAGATAGAGGTTAAATGTAATATATGAATATTAGCTTGGCTATCGTGTGACAGTTAGCTCAACGATGTCTAACGCTTGCTTATGGCCACATCAAGTAGTTAGGGCTGTTGCATTGGAAACTAGATCAGGGCTGCTCTCACAGTCTGTCTATTGTTCAGAAAAAATAAGACAGCCTACATGCTCAACAACTTAGCCGGTGTTTGCTTATAAGTATCCTTAATAGTCCACGAGCAACCTGCACAAAGTAATAATGCCACCTCATCCTGCTTTCTTCAGTATTTGTGTGCCCATGTTTACAATTGACCAGTAATAATTCTAAGGTGTTGAAGTGCCCTTGTGAGATAACATGGGGGGGAAACTCAACTAAAACCTCTTTCCTTCACTCCAGGCACTTTCGCCGGACAATGGACGAACTGGTCCATGATTTGGTGTCAGCGCTGGAGGAGAGTTCAGAACAAGCTGCTCGTGGTGGTTTTGGGGATGGAGGAGATCATGCACTGGCAGTGGGCTGTCTGTTGAAGAGACAAGCTCGGAAACGGAGAGGGAGAAAGCGACGCTCAGACAACCCACATCCACCTTGGGAGACTGGCCACCTCAGTGAGGGCTCAGAGTCCAGTGTGGAGGAGCATAAGGTGAGGCCACAACAGTTAACATGTTGAACATTAGTTGAGCAGACCATTTGAGATTGAATTTCTCACTGTACTCCTAAAAACAGATAAGAAAGTGTGGCATCATTGGTTAGCAACATGAAATGGCTGGTAGCATTTTCTTGAACTATCGAAAGATGCTGATTTAGATGTTTCCGTGATACTATGTTGTTTAAATATGTTAGCACATCCATGTGTCACTTTTATCCTGACTGACATACTTGAGTTTGTCAGAGTTTCTTAATTTAGCAGCAGCAGCACAGTCTGGTATTCACCACCCTGCCATTTGTTGCAGGACTACCGTGCCAGCACAGGAGGTGTCTCAGCTGCCAACAGTCACGCTCGTGATAACAGTGACTCCGATGAACAGCTTGGCCCCAAAAGAAGACCCCCTCATGCAGCTGACCAAGGAAGAAGCAAGCGGCCACTTTGGCCGGACGACCTGGCTGTCCTGGGGTCAGCAGAGGGAACTCGCAGCCTTAGACGGCGGCGTAAGGTCAAGCGTATGGCTGTGGACCCACCCGTAGAGCCAGAACCCTCCTCCATCATGCTCGGGCCCCCACCTGTCCCTAAAGCCCGTGTTGGTGGCAGGTTGCATAGACTCGGCGCAAACGAAGACAGGGGTGCCATGGAGCTATGTGGAGGTGGAATGATGGGGTTGGGAGGAGGGAAGAACCTGGTAAAGAAGAGGAAGTTGGCAACCCACAGGTTGGGAGTGGAAGCTGCAGATGAAGGGGTGGTGGTTGAGAGTGAGGACCCTGTCTCTTCTCCAGTGGAAGGATTCAAGGACAAAATGGAGCTGGAGGAGCAGAAGGGCTCAGATGAGGACATGAGTGACAGGTGGTTAGTGTTTTGACTTTATTTTTTTATTTATTCCAACTGAGTGTCAAGGCTTCTGTGTCTCTGCTTTTGTTTTGTTAAGATGAAAGTGCTTGTGAGTCTTTTGGACTAAGGGACTATAGGTAAGTTGTAGGGTTGGGTATCAAATAAACAGCACTTTATTTATCCGTTTCATAATTTATTCACAGTTGAATACCATAAGCTGATATTTTGGGGAAGTACTTTTAATTCAGTGACCATATATTTCAGTAATAGAAATTACTAGCAGATGACCTTTTATAGCTGCTCTGGTCTGGACAACAAAATGTGAGAATATATATATATATTTTTTTTTTAACAAATGTAAGATAAAGGTTTTGTAGAAAATCAAAATCCATTAAAATGCTGTTTATAATGCAATTAATCCAGTTTCTGAAACACAAGGCTCATGTGAAAGATAGGATAAAGTATAATGCAATGATTTGCAAATCATTCAAACCATATTTGAGTGGAAATATTACAATACAAAATATCTAATGTTGAAACCAATGTGATTGTTATTGGATAGATATATTAATTTGAATTTTTCACAAGCATCTTGTTTAAAAAATGTTGAGTGTATTTGGGCAACATTTTCAAGTCCACGCAATCATTTTCACTGCAGAAACATTTCTGTTGTTAATACAGAGCCATTCTGAGAGAGTGCTGGGTTTTCAGCTTTGTCACATAAGTAGCCTTTTTAACAGCAGTGAAATTTCCCAAGTATTACACTAGACAATGTAAGACGGGTTACAATTTCCCTTGGGGTAAATCTATCCTATCTATCTCTCTATCTCTCTCTCTATCTCTTTCCAGTCTTTTTCTTTAAAATGTTTTTTGGCATCAAATTCAAATGATATTTTATATTTTTATATATATATTTTTTTATTTTTATATATATTTATATATTTATTATATAAGTTCTAAAAGATATGTTGTCTTTGTATGTTTCAGCTAATATACCATTTGAATGATTAGACATTTGTATATTCTGTTTTTAGTTTACATTGTAAGCAGTGAACCTTTTTTTTTTCCTTCGAAAAACAGTCGCATTCTGTCACGTTCAGTATATAAAAGAAAAATCTCTATAAACTGTTCTAATTTCCTTTTCTTCCTTTCTTTTTAGTGAGACCAGCAGTGTCAGCAACAGCAGTGATGGTGGCCTTTATACCAACGATGAGGGAAGGCAAGGTTTGTCCTCCAACATATCTACATGTATTTATCACATTGAACAGGACCTGCTTTGTAGACCATTGTTAACCTGATTGTGTATACATACAGCATAATGGAAAAATGAAGACACCAGTTTCTAGATGAAGTAATATCACTCTGTTAACAGATATTGTCAGCTTGTCAAATTACCTTTGAGATCTGACACTAAGGAGGAGCAGATTTCTCCATAGAGGCTCCTGTTGTGTGGAGGTCTCATGATAACGGTCAGACATTTTCTCCTTGTGCGATCACTTTCACTTTGTCTGTTCCAGGTGATGATGAACAGAGTGACTGGTTCTATGAGGGTGAGCCAGGATCTGGTTCTGGGGCTGGTGGTGCATGTGGGATAGCTGGGGTGGTTCCCTGGTGGGAGAGGGAGACGGCATCAGAGGAGCTGGACCTCGCTGACCCAGTTTTCAACAGCATCCTCACTGGATCTTTTCCACTCTTGAGTCCCATTGCACAGAGAGGTAGGTTGCCGTGATACCGGGCAGGAGTACTTGCCTTCAGAGCTGCAGCACAAATGACTAGAAAATAAGGCCCCTTACCAATAAAATCTCTCTTGAATGGACTTTGTATAGTTGACTTTTACAGTATGAAGTTTCCAAGGGAGTAATGTACATTCACATACATTTTACAATGTTAGTGCAGTGTCTTTTGTCACCAGCAGGAGGCAAACACTTCACACTAACCAATATTCAACAATATGGCTGTGGAGTGATTTGGGACTCTCACTGCACAAAGCTGTTTTTTTTTGTGTGTTTTGTTTTTCCCAGTGATATGTCATTAGCCCAGTTGCTTCTTAACATTTAAAGCTTTCTTCCAATCAGAACTCTGGCTACATCTAAATCCAATTGACAAAACAAATGGAGCAATTTCTGGACTTTTCTGCTGAGTTTATTTGTCGATGAACCCATGTTATTGTTTTTCAGGGTTTCAGGCCAGGTTGAGTCGTCTCCATGGAAACCAGCCGGGACCTGAGGCAGGGCTGCAGGGAAGTTCCAGTCAGGGCTTCAACGAAAGGCTCGGCAGGCAAACGCAAGACTCCCATGAGTGAGTGCTTTCAGTCATAGCTTTTGATCTGCTGTTGCTTTTTTGTTTATTTTTCTTGTTAATATTGTTTTTTGAAATCTATTTTCTTTTTGTTCTGCTTTTGTTTTGGTAAGAGCCCAAGAGTAATAAAGAAAAATGCGGTCAATATCAATTTATCTTCAATTTCAGTACATAAAATCATGTAGCATTAAACATAAACACTGTTGTAGATTAGTGCTACACCATTATGCAAGCAGAGAGAATTACAAGTACAATGTGGACATGCATTGCATGGCATTATAGATTAACTGGTCCCACATTTGTGTGTGGAGAAAAATCAGTCGAAAGTAATAGAAAACATCTGTTCCTGCACTGCAAATGTAGAGGGTGGGAAAGTTAAGCCAAGATAAAACCTATAAAGTTTTGAGTTTCTTTAAAATATGTCATGATGGACTAAAAGCTTATTCACAGCAAAAAAGTAATGACTACCAGTTCTTTTTTCTCAGAACAGCTGTCAAAGCAGCAATGTGTGGTGCTTTAATCGTTCTATTATGTCTCTTAACAGGCCCTGGTTTAGCTCAAGCTCGAGGAGAGACCATGGACAGGTGAAGTGTGTTTTTTTGGTTTATTTTTAAACTTTTACTTCCCCTTATTCCCTTTTGAAAGGGTCAAGGGTGCTTCAGATATTAATTTTCATCCTCTGTCTCCCCTTCGTCGTCACTTCAGTTGCACTGGGACCCACGGACCGACCGAGGGCATCGGAGGAGCTGCTCAGTAAAAACGGCGAGCAGGTGAACACAGTTTCACTGAAAACTCCACAGAACTCAAGATAAATTTCCTGTTTTTGTTGCTGCAGTATTAACATTTATTCCCCTTTTTATATATATATAAAAAAAAATCACAATATTTGATGGTTTTGTTTATTTTCTATGTTGTTTGCAATCACACTAATGCTGCCATATTTTTTCCTGTCTGGTTTTGCAGACAGACCAGCGGACACCTCGGCTCTCTATGCACAGGGGATGTCAAGCGGAGGCGAAAGGCAGCCCCCCTCGGTTCAACTGCACCCTCAGGTATTGGATGCACACCTAGCTACACCTAACACACCATCTGGTACCTCATGCCAGCTGCCCCCTTTTATTGAATTGGCTCTTCTTCCTCACTCGACTGAGCTTAGTGTGCTCAGTCTGCTTTCCTCCACGCCTTCTGTCTCACCGTTATTCTGATGTAAAACAAAGGACAGGGGCTTTACTTAGTATTTTCAAAAGGGTTAAACAGAAAACTCTCTTTACGCTGTGGCCAATTGATACATTACAGAAATACTGTGTTGCTAAAGGCAAGGTAGCTAGTTCTGACCAGAGCACTAGCAGCTCTTGGAGTGAGCAGCTTTACTTTGCACTGCTCACAAATAAAGAGAGGATTAAAAACAGTAATTGGTTGGGCTCTGCGACCAGAGTGTACTTCCTGGAAAAGAAAGGACAAAATGACCATTGTCCAAGACGGAAACATGCACGCTTCCCTTGTTTGGATGTATTCGTGACATGGCTGGAAATGTGGCTAAGTGAATTAGATGTTTACGTTTGCATTAAAGCCAGTACTTAGACACACTGTCAAATCTGTGAAACAAGATTAGGTCTTTTGACATTGGAAAAAATTCGGATTGCAAACTCTGCAACTCTGTTATTGATGCATTGGAAGCAACAGAATTGAAATGCTAACTTATTTTGGATAAAATTGCTGGTAAGTGGTTTTCTGTTGTGGAATTAATGCCTGACCTGTTTGTATGACTGTTCTGTAATGAGTTCTGTTAAGTTGCATAATTAGTGTTTAGCTTTGAACAAGTTAAAAATATGTAGAAATATCCCTCTTTTCTGATCTGTGAAACCTTTTTTTCCAGGTGTGGTTGGGGAGAGCGCGGCTCCCATCCCTGACACAAACATGGGAAACCGCATGTTGCAAACCATGGGCTGGACCCCAGGGATGGGGCTAGGCCCAGAGGGAAGGGGAATTACCGAGCCCATCCGGGCCACTCAGAGACCTAAAGGGGCGGGTTTAGGTTTCAACTGAACACCCAGTTTCTGGATTCTGAACTTACAGCAGGCTAGGGTGAGATGCCCAAACAAAATGAAAAAGTAATGAAATCCTCCTCAGGGCCTTTTTTTTTTTTCTTTCTTTCTTTTTTTTTTTCCTTTTTATTATTGTTAGTATTAGTAGTAACAGTCCAGAGTAAATCCAGGCATGTGAGCCACAAGAAGGGAAGAAGCAAGGCTTGGTATACCAGGAGCATATGTGATGAAAGCTTTCCCATATTGGGGAGGCTGTAAGAGGCCTGGGATATCCACAAAGACTCCCTGTCACGTGAAAGTGATTGACAGAAACTGAGCTGGAAAAAAGGACCTCTTTCTCTCTCACTCCATGTTGGAGGAAAAAAAAAAGACATTGATGCTTCATCACATGTTACCTCAGATGCCAGTGTTACAGGCCAGAGAACTGGAGTATTGGGCTAATGCTGAGAGCATTGCCTCAGCATGTGCCAGTAACGACAGTACGGTTTGATAAGTCGGTGGTATTGGTTAGAAAATTAATGCAAAATAGTTATGTCCAATATTGCACAAGATTTTCCTTTTAATCGAAGGTTTGAGTAGACTTTACCTCAAGACACATTTTATGCTTTTTTTTTTGTGTTTGTTTTGAAATGAAATTGGGGTGCTCTGCATAGATGTGAGTGGGGATATCTGGATGTTAATCCATTTTATTCTCCATATAATGGAGCAAGTGATGCCATTACAATGTTTTTATTTCCCCACAAACAGACAGAATATATATATATAAACCAGTTTTTGCTTCATTCTGCATCAGTATGCATGGATGTGCAGTCACTGCACAATTTTGCAGATATTTAAGAAAAAACGAATAATTTGTACACATGTTTAAAAATGTTGTTTTTCTGTCTTATTTGAAACGGTGTTGCATTTTTACAAAAGACACTGCTGCAGGCTGTAGCATTTAGCCAGTTATAACCAATGCTAAGTGACTTTATACAGTAAATACTGAAGTGACAAATGTGCAAGTGACTCCATGCAAGTTTGGGAACAGTTGAGTAAAAAGGAAAGAAAAAAAAAAGTGGGAATGTTGGTGTCACTTAAAGGGCTCTCATACCTGTAGGTAACAGGTGTTTTCACTTAATTAGCTCGATGAGACCTTTTCTCAGGACTGTGAGCAAGTGGACTGTTTAATGTCTAATTAGACAGAATGGGGGGGATCTGCTACAGCAGACAAAAGATACAAGTAGTTTTTTTTTTTTTTTAATTAAACGTTTATTTTTTTCCCCTTCATTTGTTGTTACATCAACACTTTCCTGGGTGACGCAGCTTTGTTAGCATATTGGCTAGCCATTGTTTATAACTGTGAAGGTTTATGGGATGTTGTGCTGTAGCTGTATTTGTGTCTTTTTAACCCTTGCAAAACAAAGGCTGATTTAAAGAGATATCGGCTGAGGTTTGGAATGATATTGCATATATTAAAATATAGTTTTAATGCCCTTTGAGGGTTAATCCTGTCATTCTGATTCATCAAGTAATAAAAAACTCGTTTGTTATTTTATTTAGTGCTGAAAGTGTTGAGGTCAGTATCCCCAGATGGTGACCATGCCTCATCACTTCCCCTAATCATACTTTGTACCCTAACTTGGTTTATTGCAGACCCAGATGTATCTGATCTTGGAGGGGGGGGGGGGGGGGAGGAGTCAAAGCAACTGTTTTCTTAAATTATATTGACAAATTACAAAATTGAAGTTGTTGCAGTTCCTAAGTAGAGAGGACCTCAGGTCTGAATGGGTTAAACAAAGCTGCTAATTAGACTAAACCTTATCTTGATTTGGGTTCAATAAATAATTTTTTTCAGTTCATATACAATTGTCCACAATGTCAAAGCAAAAAAAATAAAAATTGTATTTGAAATGTTTTGTAAACTTTAATAAAAATAAAATCTGAATTACCCATGTATATCAGGTATTCAGACCCTTCAATTAGTACTTGTTCAAACCAATAAAGTTCAATCTTTGCGATATCGGATCAGACGATTTAGCATCTCAGGGTCTGAGAATCAATCAGGTGCTTTTTTTTTTTTTTTTTTTTTTTTTTGGAGGATTCACCTACTTCTCTGAATGAACTCTGGATCTCATTTCTGTGTTGGTTATCTTGTTGGTTACCTGCATAACAACAAGCTTTATTTGAAGATGTATGCTGATAAATGTTGAATATGCTAGATAATAATTACAGTGTAGTTTAATTTTCAAGGAATTTCTTTGCTTCCACTACTTTATTTTTCTTAGGAGTATAAAATTACCTTGTTAGAATGCAACCAATCTCAACCTCCGCACCTCTGATCTTGATCCTTCCTGTTAGTGCACACCAAAGGAACTTTTCCCTTGATTTGCGCTCACAGCTCCGTAATACATAATTGATCATGAAAACATGAACTTAAAATAATTCTAGCTCTATCAACACATGCATCACATTCACATGCTGAGTCAACATAGCTGAAATATGATGCGTGCATCCCCCCCCCCTCTTTTGCAAGGCTGCAACAGAAAACCTCTGTATCTATGGGTATATTGGAGCGCTGTGTCCTCTACTCTTCCTTCTGCTCACACCCTCCCCCCATCCTCTGCATACAAGGAGAAGGGGAATGTTGCCCCCCTTCCAAGCCCAACACACACCCATTCTCTTAGACGCACTTTCTATCTGACACACTCTCCCAGGACTCTCCTGTGAGCGAGCCAGGCAGGTAAACTCAGCAGCAGATCAGAGTGAGATGCTGAGAGGAGAGAAAGAGGGAGAGGGCACTGTAATGTGTGTGTGTTTATGAATTTGTGTGTGCGCTGCTGCATCGCTGAGCTACAGAGACCGGAGGCGAGGAGAGCTGGAGCGTTTGTCCTTGAGACTGACTGACTGACTGCAGCTGTAGAGTGGAGGACCGGCCAGCCAGCCCGTGGATGAAACTGACAGTAAGTACTGAGCAAAAGCGACGAGATGAGCAGACAGGAAGAAGTACACGCAGGCTTCTTTCAATCGCAGCAGATGGACCGACGTGTTGTTTTTTTTGCTCTTATCTGCTTGGAAATAGTCCAGTGTGATGTTTCAGAGGTGTGTGTGTGTGTGTGTGTGTGCCTGCAGGTGAAGGTCTCCTCTGAGCCCAGGTGAACTCATCTCTCTGGCTTTCTATTGGCTCCCATCATACTGCCTTTAAAGCTTTTGTGTAAGACTTTGTAAGCAGTTCTGCTACTCCCCCCCCCCCCCCCCCCCCCCCCATTGAGTGGATCTGCAGCAGCACCCACTCTTTCTTTATGTGTTTGTTTGTGTGAGCAGTATCAAGAAAAATATCTGGAAATGTCACTGTACACTTGTCCAGCCTTGTGCCTCCTCTCCCCTCTCTTCTTCCTGACCGGGTTCTGTTGACAGATCGATAGTTATGCATGTATAATTGGAAGTCGTCATTTATGGCAACCCTACAAAGCGAGTCATTATGTGTAATCTTGCAGAAAATTACATTTTGACTAGTATACCAGGAATTGTGGCCAGGAATCAGTGGTCTGTGCTGAGCAAACTGACTGGGTGAAAGGATGACCAGAAGGTGAGGTCACTGGGAGAACACCCTGAAGCCTTGAGAGAGGGTAAGAGGGAGGGAGGGTGTTACATCTCGCCTGTGAGCTGAAATGTCCCAAAGGTGCATCTGGAAGCATCTTTGTGATGAAATGATTAGGGACAGGAGGGAGTTGCAGAAAGAAGGAAAGGATGATAACATGTATGTGGGGATGGAGGTAGAGTGTGGACCGAGTATTGGGTTTAGCTCTTCGTGGAGCAACACTGTGTCGTGAGATGAGACTGGCTCACCTGTGGAGTTGCTGACAGAACGTGTTAGGCCAAGTTAGAGGGGTGTCTAGATGGATGGGTAGATACAGATAAAAGCCAGTGGGTGAATACATAAAGCTGTGCTAGGGTTGTTTTTTTTTTTTTAATTTAAAGAAAAACATGACAGGATAGCTCTTTACTCTGTGTGTTTTGTGCTGATTTGTTTAGTGTAGACATGCTGACACTAAGCCACAGGGCTAAATTTGCCACCTGTGGAGATAAAAGTGATATGATGAGATAGACTGCATGCTGTTTCTCTGTGTGAGTGCGGGCATGTGAAAGTGTTTCTAATAGTTCCTGACATCAGCATTAGGCGTGTGTGGTGCTGACTCCCCGGATTCAGTGTGTGTTGGACCCACATCAGAGACTCCTCTCCAACCCAACCGGTCGAGGCAGATGGCCGCCCTCCCTGAGCCGGGTTCTGCTGGAGGTTCCTACCTGTTAA
>JAOXYM010000024.1:10652428-10667144 GCA_028567055.1 Leptatherina wallacei | reverse complement strand
TCTGTGAAGCGCCATGAGATGACATTGTCGTGAATTGGCGCTATACAAATAAAGATGAATTGAATTGAATTGAATCCTCGCCTGGGAACCAGGTGCCTGTGTGAAGAAAAGAGCCAACACGGGTAAAAGCGAGTCTGGTGGTACTGCTTCTCATATTCTTCTATGAAAGTACTGAAAGCAGGAACTCATATTTCTTGTACTTAATTAATATGAGGCTTATTACTAATCATTAAAAAAAATAAAATGAATATCAAAGCAAAACGTGACCGTGTTTTACTTTGATATGTATTTATATTAAATATATGGTGACATTTCAGAAAATAAACCAATGAAACAAAGAACAAAACAAAAAAGAAAATTGTTAAAAATCATGATTATAGGAAACGCATTTGAGGGAAAAAAAAGATAGCTGCATGGAAAACGATGAAACGGGGTTCAACACATTTAAGAAAACAAACCAAAATCACAATAACAAAGATCACAACTAAACAGAAAACACAACAGTTATCAAATGATGGAATGATCACATTTCATATACAAGGACAAAGTTTAAGTGATTTACAAAAAAACACAGAGGTTTTTTTTTTTTTCTTTTTTGAAAATATTTTCTCACATGCGACTATTTCAGGTGCAGGTGCATCGGAGGACACAGAGTCCCAAAAAAGGAAAGCCCTACACATTAATCATGCCTATATTTTGGCTCCTTGGGCCCTTTTATCAAGAGTGATGATCTTTTTTCTTTTTAAAAAGAAGTTGTGACAAAGGTTAAGGGTACCTTTTAAATAAATGCAATTATTAAGTTTACTGTACAAGTGAACAAATATAAAAATGAGGTAAAGATAGAAAAAATAAAAAGTAAAGGTGCATTGAAAATGTACATTTCTCTTTATTTTTTGGAGAAGTGTAACACATTTGGAAATATGTGCCTCTAAATGCAACAGAAAAAGGTAGAAAATTGCATATTTGCACTGTACACAAGTCTATTTTGGTGAACTATTGTCCACTTTTTACCTCTTTGTGCTTGCTACATTGTCCTCCATTTTGTTTTGTTTTTAAGTGGATTATCCCCTGTCTTCAGGGCATTTAGAGGAAGTGGTCAATACAGCCCTTCAAACTAAGCATTTTAAGATGAAGAGTCCAAAGAGAATAGTGATACCTAAACAAGATGAAAATGACATTCCCTAGCTGTTGTGGTTCTTTTCTTTAAGACCACCATCTAGTCCACAGCTCTGCAAGCAGGGTCAAAAGGACATATTTGGATTGGCCCTTTAAGTAGATTTTCCCATTGCCCCGTGAGTGTTAAGGAAGTGTTAAGTAAATGTACTTACACTTTGCCTTTTAAGAGCTCTACAATCTGCACAACATCCTACTACCTGCAGCTCTGTCTTTAGAACCCTGAGTTGGACTGAGAAAACTCTTGGAAAAAAAGGGGGGAAAAAAAACTCTAATGGAGCAGAAAGATTACGTAATGCTTAAATTACAGAAGGCAAATGAAATCCAAACATACAGTATCATAAACATATATTCAGAAAAGATATAAAGCAGCTGCCTTACTCTGAACTTTCTGTTTATACACATGTATAGAAAGAGAAGGCCCCCGTTTTTTCTACCATCATGCATTGCAGAACATAGTGATCATAGGAAGAGGTTGACCATCAGATGACCAGTTAATCCAATAGTTCTCGTTGAGAATATGAAGAGTATTTGCCGTGTTAATCATATTATGTTGTTAAGAGAGGCTTGGTAACATAGACTAATCACCCTAAAGCCCTCCAGATGGGCACCTAGCAGAAGACAATTTGTTCTAATGGCAAGAAAACAATTGCACGTTACAAGGTTAAGCTACAGGAGAGTCCTATTGTCAAACTTGTCTTTTTAGTCTTTTTTTTCCGCCCCTTATTGCTGTGCAGTATAAATGTGAAGAAAATTCTTCCACTAGGGGGCAATCCAGTCAAGTGGGTATTGTGAGTAAACTAATTGTAGAAGCCTGCAACTGAACTGGATTTCTCAGTTTAGTCTCAAATATTCATAAAACAGGTTTAAATTAGTCCTAATGAAATCCTGTCTGGCTGAAAGGATATACATTTCCCTAGCAGTGACTCACTTCCTCCGCAGTGGGACTGTAGGATCTCCAGATAAGTGAAAAGCATTTGAAGACCATTGACCCCCTCCAAGGAGGAGCACCAGCAGGTCCCAGTAGCTCTAAGTGACATTTCTATGCTTATGTCGCTTTGAGCTTCTCCCAAAGGGGTTTCTAAGGTTTCTGCCATGGATGTGTGTGCGTGACCTCTGATCCCTATACAGTGTGCCACAGATCAATATGGAACTGATCCTATTCCAAGTGCTCATCTGTCAGTTATTCTATGTTTCATTTCCCTCCCATCCATCTATTTAAAGACATCAAACTGCAAAGCATATAAATCTAATAATATTCTCTGTTCTTGCATAATAGGATGACTTTCTTATTTAGGGTTGTGTCTTTTTATTTTCCTTAGTGCCTTCTTGTATTTGTCCCCTTTTGTAAAGCGTTCAAGTGTCTGAGAGGTGCAGTGTTGGCGCAGTGGGACAATGGTGTTTGCACACAGTGTCAATTGTCTGTCCCATTGTCTCAGTAATTGATGGATGGCTAAGAGTCTGATATAAACTAAGCAGATAACGAGTCGCTGGTTCTGAGGTTAATGCTAATGTGTGCGACGGGGATTGGAGTTGCTGAGCGACTGTCCGGTTTTTGAAGTCAGTGTGACAGCTGTCGCTTAGGGCTGAGATTTGGTAGGCTGTGAATTTAGGGATGAGAAAAAGAGTGAATGTACGCACACACAGAGTTGTGTCCGTTTCACCTGGACTTTTCCTGTTCTTCAGATAGAAATTTATGCATCTGGTGTCGGAGGGTCGATAGCTGGCAGCTGGGTGCTCCATTACAGGCAGCGTCCCACCAGAGCTGCTATTAAGCTTCTGTCTTTAGCTCAGCAGTGTGAAAATGTTTTTGAGGTCTAACTGCAGCCATGCATGCTTGGTTTCCTTTGCTGCGTTTAGCTTGTTTCCACGTTTTCATGAGCTGTCAACTCTGGATTTTGCTTCTACTGATGTCAATGTCCTGTTTGTCGAGCTTGCTTGTCATTCATTCTCTCTATTCCCCCCCCTCTTACTTGAAGGTGACATATTTCTTCTGAATTGTAGAAGCTGCTTTTTTCAGCTTATTTATTTCATTAAGTGCATATTTGTCATCTAAACGAAATTGAGGCCAACCAATGCTGGACTTCAAGGATCAATGCAGACTAAAGCATCTGAATGAGATCAGGGTTGTCGTTTGAGAACTTTCCAGGAATTCATTTTAGAAACCAGTAAGCAGCTTTGTGTGAAAATAGCACCACAATCTTCTCAGCTGTTATTTTTATTTTATTTTTTTGTTACATTTTACAGACAGTTCTGAGGGTAATGGAAATAGTCAAATAGATGTTTCTCCTTTATTACCAAATTACTTAATATACCAATGGTGGGTCAATATCTTCGGGTTATATAAGTGAACTGTGGATCAACTGGGATCATAATTAATATTACTTTAACTTGTGATATGACTGATAAAATGATTAATTCTCATTATTCATTTGTTCCTGCCATACAGTTTTTGGTAAATTATCTGCTGGTGTATACACTAGTAAGGGCTATAATAGGCTAGAAGTTATAAGTTATAATAGGCTAAGATAAAAAATGTTTTCCGTTTTGTACTAAAATGAACTGACAATGTTTTGTGCAATCTGCACTGGATGCTTGATTTCTGAATTCTCTGACTTGAAATTCATTAATGGCAAAAACAAAAAACTAAAAGTTTCCAGACATACCACCAGTTCTGCTACATCTGTGATATTTAAATATGGGTTTGGAAAAATAAACAAGCAGGCGTTTGCTGTCCGTATCCTGCAGACTTATATTTCACCTGTTCAGCCCAGATCTTTCCGTATTAATTGCTTTTCCACTTATTCTTACATGACTCAAATTTGATTGTCAGTACTCTATTTGATCTTAAATTGATGCTTTGGACAATTCAAGTTCAGACATAAAGGTTTTATGGCATGACAAATATAGAAAATTTGATGGATAATTTAGCCTGAGAGTTATATTTGCATCCTCCTTGCAGAAATGATCCAAATAACCTCAATCATCTCACTGAGTTTTAAGATTCTTAGTAATCTGTACTTTTTATTTATATCATTTTAATTGTTCCCAGTAATGAGCAAATAATCCTGGTCGCTGCCAAATTAAAGTCTTTTTACCTTTTTGACAAATCTTCCATGGTTCTTGTACCTTCTATTTGAGTTTTAATGAGCTTGCGTTCATATATTTGTTAGTATGCATGTGCATGAGGTTGCCATAATGACTGTTTGTTTCAGTTGGCTGGGAGTTTTCATGTTGTGTGCAATAAGATAAAACCCCTTCTATGCAGTCTGCTATCTGGCCTTTATCTCAATAACATATTAGCAATGGTAGGTGACTTAATTCCCGTGAAGATTGGGTTAGCTCAGAGGACGGCATTATGCAGAGGAGTCAAGGTGGAAGGGATGACATGATACTAACAGGAGAAAGACAAATGCTTGCAGTGGTGTTTGAAAGTTAGCAAACCCTTTAGAAGTTTTTATTTATATATATATATATATATATATATATATATATATATAGCTGTGTAAATATGACTAATTAATCTCAAGATGTTGGCACAAATACTAAAAGTGAATAAAGAAAGAGATGAGACTCAATCATTTATTCCACAAACAGTAATGACCTAATAGTGCATTTCTATAAATGGCAAAATTAGTCTCTAAGGCTCATGTAAAGATGATACTGTCAGGTGTATTCAATCAATGGGAAGTAATCTGATGTTGGTGGCCACCCACTTTTATCTAAAGATCTTCATATCGAATATTTGTGAAAGTAGATCATGAGATTTTTGAGATCAGTGTTATTAGACTGGAAAAGATTACCAAAAAAAATGCATTTCTGTATATTTAACAGGACCCTGCTAATCTACAGTCAGACATATTGAGTATAAATGAAAGAAATCCAGGAGTTGTCAAATAAAAAAAATTCACTTCAAGAAAATGATGTATAGTAGCTGATGAGGTCACAAAAGAAACAAGGGTAACTTCCACATTGTTTTTAACTCTGATGCGAAAATCATTTGTCTACAACTAAGATCAAAAGAATGTAATGTTTTTTGGAAAAATATAAATATAAATGGCATTCCTGCATAAGAAGTAGTAGTATCAAAGTTTGGGTTGATTTAGGGGCAGCATAGCTTATCATTGATGGAACAATCAACTCTTAGTTTGACCAGTGAATTATGAAAGAAAGTGTCCGTATATCTGTCTGTGAACTAAATTTTGGTGGAAAGTAGGTTATACAATATAACAACTTTAAATTCCAATTATTCTGCCAATAAATACATGATTTATTAAGTAATTGTTTAGGTATTCCCGAGTCAAAACCCTGATCTTAATCCAATTGAAATGTTTTGGAAGGATCTGAAGAAAGCAGTTCATGTGAGGAAATCCACCAACATCTAACAGTTGAAGCTGTTCTGTATCAAGTAATGGCTTGATATACCATTAAGTTGACATGTAGGACAGATTAACATCTAAGGGGGTCTCACCACAAACTGACAGCAACAGTTAAAATGCTTTTGACGCTTCCAGATATGCACAGTTGAGTAAAATGATTTCACTCAATCAATAAACTACTAAATATTTATATGCATTTCTTTTGATCCACTATAAAGAGTTGACTTAAATGCCTGCAGAAATATAAAAAATCTCTACCAACTATGTACTCTACTAATGTGCATGTATATTGGGATTCATTCATCTATTTTTTTATGGACTTTATCCCAGTCAGGGTTGCAGGGGCTGAAGTCTATCCTAGCTGCCTCTGGGTGAGATATAGGGTACACCCTGGACAGACCGCTGTCCATCACAGGGCCATTTAAAAGTCAAACAAGATAAGCGTGCTGACACTCACTCCAAGGGCTACTCTAAATCAGCAATTGATCTGATACGTATGTTTTTGGACTGTGGGAGGAAGATGGAGCATCCAGAGGAAAACCACCCATTTGTGGGAAAAAACCTGCAAAGTCCATACGGAAAAATTTCCAACCAGGAACCTTCTTGCAGTGAGGCAACAGTGCTCATGAACGCACCACTGTATAGAGATCTGTGTCAAATTAAGAGTTCTAAATGTTGTCTCTTTTTCATGAGATATTTTGTTTTTGTCACATCATATTGCACCTGTTAACCTTTTTTGCATGCTTGACACAACTTACTCTGCTTCTCATTTTGTTTGCACGTGTGCTTTGTGAGTAAAGGCGAAAAGAATCACATTAGGCACACAGCCAAGGCTGATTATCTTAGATAACGGCGCTGCACGAGCAAGTAAGTCTGTTAAGCCCCAAGTATTTGAATTGATGTTTCATGAGGACATTCTTCACTTTAAGATTTAGACATTGCTTTGTGCGACTTGATAAATAATCTCTTAAGATCTTTGATATTCAGATCAATCTTTCCTCAATTTCCTCAAAATGATAACCTCCTGTTTTGTCCTATCAATGTATATTTGCTTTTATAAAGCACATGATTTTCAGCATAACAAAACTTAAATCTGTGACCATCTGGTGGCAAGTTTTGCTTAATAAATGTCTTATGTAAAACTTAAGACGATTCATTAATAAGTTAATTAAGTGGATTGAATATTATCTTTTAATATATGGAGATGTTAGCAGGTTTGTTTTCCATATTTGAGTAACCTCAAACAACTTTAATGATTATAAATCCTCAAATAGATAAAGATCTTACAATTAGTTTTGTATATATTTATTCATTTATTTCAAATGCTTCCCCTTATACATATTCAGCGGATATACAGTGGGTTTTATGTTTAATAAGTTGAAATTCATGCCCCCATGTTGAGCTTTTTCTGACGGCTAAAACTTGCAAAATACCCCACATCCTACGTATATTGTCATATCCACCTGCCCCAGCGGCTCTTGCTGTGATTGGTTCAGAGGACAGCAAATCAGCGGTCGGCTCAACGTGGTGCGGGGGGAAGGCCATTCAAATGGTCTGGCTGGGCGCTCGCGAGCCAGCTTCTTCGCTCGGAGACCCTGTCAGCTTGTAGCCACAACACTGCGGACTTCAAAGCCAGCCGGGGCCTGTTGGTGAGAGGTGTGAGTGACAGGAAGACGCACGGGGGTTGCAATGAGCGGAGCTTGGAGAATAATACAGCAGAGGAGAGGGCAGTAGTTGGACACAAAGTTGGAAGCAAAATAAAAAGAGACAGCAGTAAATATATCTCAACTGATTGAAGAGAGGGGACGGAAACAAGCAGACCTTTTCAACTCTTCGGGTTATGGTGATGCTGGTCGCATGGATTTAGTCGACCTCTACCTCCCAGAGTGTTTCAACTACCACTCTGACACAGAGTAAGTACCCTAGAAAAAAAAAAAGCCGCTCCGCAAAACTACACGTTTGTTCTCTGACTGTGCAGCAGGTGACTTTGCCATGGAGCATGATGTTGATTAATAGTTGCGCGATTATTTTTGTTGTTTCATGCATCCGATCACGATGCGCTGCTAAAGGAAATAAATAAATATTCTGTATGCATATATAGCCTATATATCTTCCTACAATCACCCACATTTCAGAAGAATTAACCTACTTTTTTCTGAGTCATTTGCTCATATTTAAAATCTATCTCCTTACTGCAAGCGGTTTAATTTCATTACCATTTAATACATTTTGTCTTACAGTAATGTAATAATGAAATTCATGAATGGTCTGAAACTTTCCATAAATGTTAAGGGGGTTTATTTTAAGCCCAATGGTGGGAAGAATAATCTAAATGGTGGATAATGGCACACATTTGCTGATGTACTATGATTTCAATAAACTTCATCACAGCACTCATTTCCATCCAGAGTTTAATTGACCCCCCCCCCCCCCCCCCCCCCCCCCCCCCCAAGATCCTGTATTGATGGTTGGAGAGTCAGACCGCTGCAAAGTCTCCTGCAGCAAATCCCAAATCTTCTCACATGTGTTCAGGTGTTGACTCTGAGGTAGTCAACGCAGTAGATACTGTAAAATCCACTTTTTTAAAAACAAAAATAGATACATTTATATTTTGTCCTTTTGGGGAAATTAAATTTCTCAGTTGTGCCAGGTTTGATGCTATATTTCATCTGATAATCATAGACTAACTAGTCTTGGTGTGGCTAAACTGGTCAATCCCCAGCAGACACACTGACACAAATACAGCTAATGTGAAAGTCTGGGAAAAAGATGTGTAAAGAAGCTTTCTGATTACCTCCAGACGTGCCTTTTGATTGCCTGTTTTGGTTTAATCATAAGAAATAAAAAAAAAAATCATATTCATTATCATCACTGTTGCACTTTTATCTGTGGCATAATCAGTCTACGCTGAGAACACATCACATCGAGCATTTCAGGGTTGAAATGATCCTTCCCCAGCAGCCAAAGATAAAGACAATTAGGACACAGAGGGAGACGGGCAGACATGAGGACGCACAGGTTGGTTGATTGCTTGTGACACAAGCGGGCAGATAAAGAACTGGAGAGAGGGCGATGATGGCTGCAGATGATCCCCATGTGTGGCACGCTATCCAAGTCTCCAGAGCCTGCGGGTCCAAGCTGCAGCCTCAAGCACCTCATCTTCCGGATTCAACCAAAGCCTGTCTAAGGCTCTTAGGACTGGCTGAGGGTGTCACTGATCCCTGCTCAACTTTGGCTTCTTACAAGCAAGAAGGAAAAAGTACAGACAGACAGACACACACACACAAAAAGAACACCACCACATAGGCTCCTGACCTAAATCACCTCACCAAAGAGTCAGGGTTCTGACTTTGGTCAACAAGGGCTGAGAGGTATTTGGATTTTTGTGGTTTCCAGAGAATCTCTTTCGTCTTGCTTCTTAGTTAAACTGCCTTAAAGTTTGAACATTTGATTGTCTGTTTTTCTTCATTTTTTAAAAAAGCACTTTGATCTCTTACTTCTTTTTCTTTTTCTGTATTTCTTCCCAAATTCTCATCCCTTGGGTCATTGTCTGCATTATGACTCTGCTCATTGGAAAGAAGTGTTTCCCTCTCTAATGTCCTTCAGCACCCCACCTTCCCCCCGGGTCAATGAGCCACAGGACTGCCCCTTTCTTTCTGTCCCTCCCCGGCTTTTTCACAGTCCCTCTATCTGCCTCTGTTGTGATTTCCTCCGCCCCTTGTCGTTTCACCCTGCATTTTCTCCTTTGTCACCAAGGTGCAGTTAGAGTTGTTTTGGATACTGGGACACAAAAGGCATACGAACGTTGAATGCCCACTGAAACACACACACACACACACACACACACTGATTTATCCGTCCAGTGCTAGACTGTAGAAGCTGCGCTGGCCGTCTCTTGATGGGCTTTTATACAATATTGTAGAATAGCACTTCCCATCTGATCACTGCACTCTAATGCAATTTCATTATCAAAGCATAATGCCAGCATCCAACCCCTCCTCCCTGTGATGTATTTCAGTGGGAGAGCGCAAAGTATGTCTTGCTCTTTACCTGTCAAAGACTCGACACAACAATATGGACACCTGTGATGGATAGCCAATGAGGCTACTGGATTGTCACTTTAAAAGGAAACAAGTCGATTCACAGAGCTGTTTTATAGTCTTAAAAGTGGATTGGAGATGTTATAGATGAAGAGGAGGAGTGATGGAGATCAGGGGATCAGAGTCTTTAACTGGAACTATGACAGATTATATATATATGAGGGTACGAGGTGTATATATATATATATATATATATATATATATATATATATATATAATGTGTATGTATGTATGTGTGTGTATATTTTTCTGCTCAGCAACAAAAGAGATCAGAGTAAAGCTAAATGGACATAAATTGGATCTTTATTGGCTATAGCGAATGTTTCTGAGTACTGAATAACAAATTTGCAGACTGATTTTAGGAATAGTAGAAATCGCAAAGCTTCACAAAAAGCTGTTGTATTGCTTCCCCGATGAGACGTTGCCTCTTTTACCAGTTTCTTACTGTGCATCTCTCTGTTCATCTTTATGGCTTTGTAGAGGGGTCAGCAGCGCATGGCTATGGTTTACTCAGTGGGTGGTTAAATGCAGCTAGTCTTTTTGCCTACCAAATAAGTTATGATGGGCAGACTGATTTACATGGCAGGAAACAGACCAAGAGTACAGGGGGAAATATACACAGCTGTGCAGATATGTGTTCCTTTGTATATGGAGGTGTGTGACACTGGGAAACAGCATAGCGGATTTTCTTTCTTTTTCTTTTTTTCTTTAGGTTGTCCTGGCGACACACTGTTGCCTGCAAGCATGTGTTAAGGCGTTTATGAAGACACATGCTTTAAAATGTCTCTATAAGTATGTGTACAGGGAGGTGTAGCATGTTCCTGATCTCAGGAATCTGAAGCTTACTGCATATAGGGAAGAGAGAGACTGTCTGAGCTTCTTATTTTTACATCCACGTGCGAAAGTTTGACGCCACAATGGGAGTATGTGCATTTTCAGGATGTGTTACCAGTTGTGTGTGAGACCAGATCACATGCCTAAGAGCCTACTGTACACTTCAGCTGGTTTCACATGTTTTTTTTCTCCTCAGCATGGTGACAGGGAGTCTGCTGTGGTCACTTCTATATCTAATGATAGAGCAGTGACGCAAGCTTTAACATGCAAACCTATATTACATTCACGATTGCATATATAATTTCTCATAGAAATATTGGAAATGAAATCTGCTCCCAAAAGCGTCTGGATGGGAAACGTTATTAAAAACAGAGTCTTTTTTTGTGTTTTTTTTTTTTTATCCATTTGAGCAATTTTTCATTTAACATAGACTCAATATAAAGTAGCATCAGTATTTGTGGGAAGTTTCTTTTTCAGTTCTTCACACTCTCTAATACACCTTTGTAAGAAATACTTAGCTGTCAACACTGGAGTGTTTGATCAAGCGTGATGAGTAACTGAGAAAAGCAGATCGAGAAGACAGGGGCAAAAAATAATATGAAAGGAAAAACAAAGAAAAAACAAGCTAATGGTGGTGTTCATCATTGCTTAGGGTATTTCCCTAAGTTTGCTTAAGCAATCGCCTCCTTTGAAAACAAAGTAGTGTAATGGACAGCAGCTTTGCATATGTGGGAGATCTCAAACGGCTATTCTAGACAGCACCGGGACTGATTTGATGGATAAATGAAGGGATGTGGACATGAAAGGGATGTTTTCATCAGTGAGTCTTTGTTGCTCTGTTTGTAGAATGAAATGATATGAACCCATAAACTAAATGTCATTATTCGGGCTGCTTATGACAAGATGACTAAATACTGAAATGATGCCTGATTTACAAACTCATAAAGGCAAACCCAGCCAATAAACATCAGAGTCAATTACATACATTAATATTAGAAATGTTGCCAAGGACACTTTTTATATATAGAGGTGCCATTAAAGGCTCTCTCCTTCATTAATAAATTTTTCTCCTCATTTTTCTTGTCACTTCTCTTTCCTGAAGGCATCTGGGCAGGATGTCAGTGAGGGGCTTGGACCCCACCTGTCCCTCCACTATAAAGCGTGAGCCCTCCAGCCCCAGCTCTCAGGGCGACGTCAGTCCAGCTCAGCCCAGCCCGGGAAGCTCTTCCTCGGATACAAACTCCAGCTACGGTCTTCTCGCCAAGGGTCTTCATCATATTAACGGGCTGGACTCGCCAGGCCTCCATGGACACACAGCAGCACTGGTCAACAGCGGAGGAACAAATAGGTAGAAATATGAATCACATCATGCTGTATTTTTCCTGTTTCATCTCATTTCATGTGGCCAACACTTAACAATACTGTGCATAATCTTCCTCACTTCTCTCCACTTCCGTCCAGGAGGTTTGAGGAGGAAGGAGGCCAAGTGAAGTGTGAATTCATGCTGAGCTCAGTGGCCAAACGACTGTGTCTGGTGTGCGGTGACGTGGCTTCGGGGTACCACTATGGTGTGGCCTCTTGTGAGGCCTGCAAAGCTTTCTTTAAAAGAACCATCCAGGGTAAGAAAGAGAGAGACAAAAACACACAAAATTTCACGCACAGGAAGATGCTCGGCTTATAGTTTATTGTGCATGACTGATAATGAATTCCTGTATCGTATAAACCTGTTTTACAAGCAACACGGTGCAGATGGAGTTGTACCCCAAGCGTTTGTTTTGGTATAAACAAGCCCTGATCAGTTAGTTCAGAGCTTCCGCCTCTTGCCTTCAAAACTCGAGAAAGGCTTTAAATAAAGATCTGTTTGCAAACAGCTGATATGAAATGCATTTTGTATACAGTCAACATGTGGGAGTTCAGGTTTTTAAGTGACAGACTGCTAGCATGTCTTTAGTTGATAGTGTTCACTACTTCTGCCCTTAAAGTCAGAAGCCCTCAGCATGCAATGGAGGTGTTTTAAAGAGATTGTCTTGACCCCTGGCCCAGGTTTAGGACCTGGTGGGCTTGTTCTTATTAAGGCCTCTAGAAGTTGTCTTCTGTAAATGGGTCAAAGGGTAGACTTGAGTGGCTTTCACATCAGACAAGAAGAGCTGATCTCTGGGTCATGAAATACTTCCTGTGTGTGATTTAGGGTGGCAGCTAAGAGTGCCTACAGCAGGCTGAAAGCCATCAGGCTTAAGCTGCACTTTTGCCCAGTTAGATCCAGTAAACTTTTTCTCATATTTTTTCTACTTATTTCTTTCACTTGATTCTTTTTTTTATTTACACAAACATTTTGAAATGAAGGGAATCACATCCAAAATCTGTGTCTTGAATTCAGTCTAAAGTCATTAAATTCTTATTGTTTTTTGAATAATGTTTTAAATGTCAAACATGGTGAAGATTCATGACAGAACTGTGAAGATTCATGACAGAAAACCTAAATTAAAAGTGTAGGTGTGGAGTTAAAGAGTTTACAAGGCAGGGGCAATCCAATGAAAGACTTTACGAGATTGCTTTGCTGGAAATATTGGATTAAGTCTATTCTAGGGTTGACCAATACAGGCTTAAATCAGGACAGCTTACATTTCACAGAAATCAGAAATCTAACATTTATAATAACAAAGTCAAGCACATCTTCATGTGATTGATAATACAAGAATGTTATGTTCACACTAGAAAAAGGTGGGAAACTGTAATCTTACATCGTTGTCTCTTTTCCTCTCCAGGTAACATTGAATACAGCTGCCCAGCGTCCAATGAATGTGAAATCACCAAAAGAAGGAGGAAATCTTGCCAAGCTTGTCGTTTTGTGAAATGTCTTGCAGTAGGCATGTTGAGAGAAGGTGAGTTACACACTGAAAATCCCTTTTAGACCTTGGTCAAAGGTTTGTTTGAGTTACTTTTTCTGGTATTGATCAGGTGGTAAAACTGGCAGAAATTCAAATCCCATCCCCAGACAGTCAACATGGAGAGTCAAGGCTAAAACAAGCCTGAGTACTGTTCCTCGGCTATGCTTACCAGGAAATAGTCACATAAGTACCAGCAAATCGTTCCATGTTCTGTGGATGCTTTAGTTTTTTTTTTACATTTTTATTTAATGTTCACTTAAGTTTTGTGCAGAATGATTGTGGAATGTGGAACAGCCTGGAACAAGAAATGAAGCAAAGTTCAAACACAAATATATGTAAAAAGAGGTATAAAAACTTATTTCTAACAAGATATATGGAAGATGAGAGTTAAAAATAGCAATACATAGAGACATAAGTTGTAAAGGATATTCATACAATCCATGTGTATATGTTTTTATGTATGTTTATATGTGTGTGTATGTGTGTGTCTGTGTGTGTATATTATGGATGCAGTATGTATGCATGTATGTACTGTTTGTATGCATGTGTACATATTGTATATACATATAATGATTTTGGATAATTATGGATATTGAATAGTAATTAGATATAGAAGTTATGATGAGGAGAAGGGGTGGGGATTCAAAAAAGTGCAAACTTCTTCCCACTCCTTTTTCAAACTTGTTTATTTTGTGATTTGACTATGAAATGTTATCATTATTTTCTTTGAAATTCTTTTTTCTTTAAATTTAAAAATGTTATTTTTATTTTGTTTTTGTTCGAAATAAAAAAAATCATTCATTCATTCCAGGAATTGCTGAATCGGCTTTCCGTCAAACTTAATAGAACAGGGACATCATTTATTAGGAGTTCAACAGGGTCCTCTTGTAATTACAGTTCAAAATATCTGCCTAGTAAACCAGGAACACAAATCTGTCGTAGCTAAATGGACTTCTGTTCCACCCTCGTTAGAGTCCCTTCTCCAACTAGACGGCGGATAACTTCTACACACACTGCAGCTGAAGTTTCATACGTTTATTTGTTTCCACAGCATGTGAATGAGGTAAAAAGACAATGCCTCCATTAAAGACTCTTGAGGTGAAGATGGATTTGGAAGCCGATGACCAAACTGCTCCTACTTCCTGCTTTGCTGCCGTGCAGACGCTTCCTACTTTGCTCTTGCTTCTGCATGCATTTTTCAGCTTTTTTTCTTATCTTTACTGGCTAGAAACTTGAGAATTGTGACTCCTAGTCACATACTAATTACTGGAACAATATTTTATTTTATTTATTTAAGTTTTTTGTTTTTTTAATAGATCGTTCACTTTCATCGTAGCACTAG
>JAOXYM010000024.1:10629067-10647611 GCA_028567055.1 Leptatherina wallacei | reverse complement strand
CCCCACCCATGAATATGCTAGAAACCAGCTGTCAAATTGATGTCCACTGTAGTGGACACTATGCATGAAAGGGTTAATGATCCCTGACTGGATAAAAAAATAAAATAATTCAGTACCTTTGTTATGGAAGCGTAGAGCTGTCCCCTAAATTAAAAAGAAATTGGGATCTTATCGCTTTAAAATGGGATAATTTTATTATAAGAACATGAAACACAAAGGACTGTATGCATATGTCGTTGCGACCTAGAAATACTGGAGAAAGGTACGTTTTCTGGAGATTATTCACATCAAGCAGAAACATTTCAGTTCTTTTTGTCAAGGATTAATTGTTCTACTCTGAATTATTGTTGTACACACAGGAATGTGGGACAGTTATGAGCAACATGGTACGTCACCTGCCTGTGTGCAGTGAGACGGTGCGTGCGTTTGTCTGGGTGTGTGTGCTGCTTTTGGTTAACATGTACCAGTGGTTACGCCTATGACCTAGCTGTCTTCTGAAAACTAAAATTAAAATGATACAGGATATATGCACCGCTGGGACAATATCACAGTGTCCTCCAAGCTTCACCATTGTCCATTCTCTCCTTGTCTCAGCCTTGTATGAAGTACAACTTAATCCCATTTGGTAAATTAGACATTTGTCTGAGTTACTGCATACACAATTCCTTCATCAAAAGACAAATATGGTTTATATTCCTTGTTTTCACCACAAAACGTATCATGTTGCAATGTAATAAGTTTCAAATTCTTCCAATAAACTATCATGTTACAACGTGATAAGGTCCTAATTTCTGTTTAATTGGGTGACGGCTCTATGCTTCCGTACTTGGTATTACTTCCATGTTTCTTTTTTTTCTGGTAAATGATGTGGTTACAAAACAAAATCAGGGTTTTAACAATGTAGAGAAACAGCATCTGGAGAAGTTAGCTTTTTATCAAGACGACCACCAATTGTAACCGGCTATCACAAGATAACGAGCTTCGTCTTCTCAAGATCAAGAGATGATCAAAGCAAGGTTGAAAATGAGCATTTAGCATCTGTTTTAATTGGTTATTGTCACAATTGGTCAGAACCAAGGGCAAGAAGTTGAAGCACGCATGTGTTATTCTGATTACTTCCCAGTTAAGATTTTCCCCAACTCTAGCATAGAAAGACTTCTTTGTTTTTTTCCATAGTTTTTAAAGACAATTCAAATGTCACCTTGAGATAATGACATAACTTATCTGGTTACCTCAAGATAACAAGGAGAATGACGTTAGAAAAAAATGTTCAAGCGCCGTTGCTCTCGTCTTTCAGTGTAAACATCAGTCAGCCACAACATTAAATCCACCCGCTTAGGATGTTTATGTCCCCTTTGTATTAGTGACTGGTGACGGTGCGGGTGCTATCTTTTAAAAGGGACATCCCGTGGTTTCTGCTGCCAGGATATGGCCGTAGGTTCCTCTGGGCGCGATAGCTCTCAGGGATGGGTTTCTGTGGATTGAGCTTGTTTCAGTGCATCTTTCAGATGTTGATGAGTTTGACATGTAGTGAGTGTGCAATTGCACCTTTGGCTCTTTGCCATGCTCCTTGAGGCAAGCGGTTTAGTTAAGAAGTGGTTATGGAGTACTTATACATATGTTAGTGTTTCTTGGTTGTTGTTTTTTTACTGCTTGTGTCTTGGTGTGTGTTCCTTTTTTTCATTTCTACTGACTTTTACAAAAAGCATCCCTCTTAGATAACCTGACTGAACTAACTGTAATCATAGTAATCTCTCTCTTAGTCTCTGTAGGTGGTGTGGTAGAGAACAAGGTGATATCTCTGCTGATGGTCGCCGAGCCAGAGGCCATCTTTGCCATGCCAGATCCCACAGTACCCGAGAGCGACATCAAGGCCCTGACCACGCTGTGTGACCTCGCTGACAGAGAGCTGGTGGTCAACATTGGCTGGGCCAAACACATCCCCGGTATGTTTCAGGCTCAATCCCCCTGTCTCACCAGTTCAGTCGTTCACTCCCACAAGCCGCCACACACATTAGGTTCACTAAGTCGCTAATCAGATCAGAAGAAGGGATTGTTCTGACTTGTGGTTCTCAAGATGCTCACTGGCAGTGAAGAGAAGGAAAATATCATTAGCTTGGCTGTGTGTTATCTGTCAGTCTCCTCTACATGTGTGTGTGCATGCTCTAAATTGCGTGCCATGTCTTTGCTGACCAAAGGGTGTTCTAACAACAACAAGATGACCAGTAGCCACATGGAAGTTTTAATTTATTTCCTGGGATGCAGACTGAATAACTGAAATTCTCCTGAGATAACAGAAAGGGTATCTGGAGGGTTTTTATCTATTTTTCTATTCCTTATTTGAATGAAAGGATCTGACAGCTATGTAGAAATGAAATTGCTTGTATGCAGTTATAATACCATCTAATACCATCACGTGCAATAGTGGTTCGCAGTGTGAATACTTGTCTTTCAAGATTTATGCTAAACTCAGCAATAAAAGAAGCATTTTGTGTTATGATTTGGCCGTGTCTTGAATTTCCGTGCAAAAAGAGGCAAACTAGATTTTCCAAATGCTAAAGAGTAGGACATTTAGTACCAAAACCTTCCATATTAGTGTATCTGTATATATTATAGATAAACACTTAGAAGATTTGAGTGACAGAAAATGTTATAACGTATGAAAGGTAGGTGGACTGGATTTATTTCAATAATTGATCAATCTGCCAGCTGTTCTCTGTGCTTGATAATTTAGTGATTTAGTTTATCAAAGTTAGAAAAAAGGGGGAAATATTAACCTTTAATATTCTTGTCAAAGCTGATGTCTATATAGCTTCTTTTATTTGACCACCAGTCCAAAACTCAAACATGAATTGACAGCCTGATGAAGACTTGGGGAAAATGGCAAATTCTGACTCTTTTTCCTGAACAAAACATGCACTGCATGAAAACTACCTGAGCCCAAAGGACTTTATCTGAAACTCAGTAACAATCCTACTATTTCTAGATATTAAAATGACACCATGGTAAATATTTGTATTTGGTGTAATGGTGCAGCCATATAAAGTGAGCATCAATAAAAAGTTGGCATGTCCTTATAGTAAAATCATCTGGGATCAGGAAATCTTGTCTCTTGATTTCCTTTCCATTCATTCTTCTTATCTCTCCATCCCTGTGCCTGCTTTATCAGCCATGTTATCCACACCCAAAACATCACAGGGAGACACCTGGGATTTTTAGAAAAAAAGAATTTGTTGATGTCTTGTCTCTGAAATGCTTACAAAACAAACAAAGCTGGTGTGTTTGTGTGTTTCTGTTTCTCTACTGTATTCACCCCTGTGTTTCTTGCTACAAAGGAGATATGAGGCAATTTAATGTGTGTTGGCATCCCTCATCAGCATTTCCATAGTTTTGTTTTGTAAAATAAACCCACTCCAGCCCAGTCACCCCCGCCCCAACAGCCCCCGGGCAGCTTCTGTCTGTCTGTCTGTCTCTTTTCCCTCATTTTTGGCTCTTTACTGTCAGCGCACAAGACAGATGGAGTCCGACTGATGGGTGTATATTTGTAGCCCTTTGCCAGTGGAGGGTTTGCTGGGGGAGCAGAGCAGCGATGAGAGGTGGCTGTACACACAGCAGATACCCACCTGAGGGGAGAGGGACAGAGGGAAAATGGGGCAGTTTTTATCCAGATGTCAAACACAATTAACTCAAACTTCTGAAATGTCACAAAAAATACATGAAATGCAACAAAATGCATCAGGCACGTTGGAGCAAACAAAAGGTATTCTGGACTGGAAAAATTCACGTCATGGAAAACTTGGAGATTGGCCGGCAGGTTTTCCTTCTTTAGTGTTAGATAATGTTCAGTGGTTTTATTAACGATCCCTAGCTGTGGTTGTGGAGGAGTTTCATTTCCCCTTCTGTCACTTCTGCATAGATGTTCGTAATGACAATACCCCAAACATTACCAATACTTTATTACAGTAGCTGTGGTCAAGGAAATCATTTTGAGAGGAAAAGCAAAACAAAATGACCAATAACTCCTCAATTTAATCTGTTAACAGAACATGCAAATGTAGAAAAGCTCAAAGCAACACTAAAGGACGATTTAATAAAATCCCATGAAATCTGGTTGCTTTTTCTGTAAGTCATTGAGTTCATTCGTATAATTACTCTTTGTTCCCATGAACTTGTTTAATTATTGAACTTGTCCAATAATTAAACACAGTTCACCGACTTTATATTTGTCCAAACACTCTGTATCACTCACTTCCTCCCTCTTTGTTTCTCAGTATATGCGAGCTATCTTTGTGCCAGTGTTCTTGAGTCTCTGTTGGTGTTTGTGTGAATTAAAAAGTATCTGCCTTCATGGAAACATGCTTAATCACAAACCAGTTTGATCAGCTGAAGCTGGCACAGTTAGCCTTGTTCAGCATAAAGACAGAAAAAGGTGGGAAATTACTAAATTTGACAAACATGAGAAACATTAATTCAAAAGAGATTTGCCGGATTTTAATTACGATGTTCTTAATAGTTTTGTAAACTAGAATAATCTGCTTGAGTCACTTCAATAAATTGTATCTCACTTTTCTGATCCAAATCAGCTCTGGAAATTGCAAAGCTATAAAAAGCTTTTTTTATTTTTTTATTTTCTTAACCCAACCATAATTTGGGTGCATGTCCAGTTTTTGAGCTTAAACCTGACCAAAGGCTAATACAAGTCAATTTAATAAGCAATAGAAAACTATCTCATTCAAGACTCTCTGAAGGAAAGCTAAAAAACAAGTTTCTTGTTGAAGGTTCAGCCAAGTTCAGATCCATGTTGATTCATATTGATGGTATGTGTTGCTGTTGTGAGTAGCTTGACTGCTTACACGTTTACAAATGTGGGAATCGGCTTTTTTCTAGTTCCTATAATTCTCTTTACAAAAAACATTAAACAATTATTGGTTATCATAGATTAATTTGTATCCTGATAAAATCTGTTCAGCATTTTAACTTGAACCATTTTGCAGTAATTTGTTGTCAATTTTACTCAAATCAGATGTAACTAAAGGGGCTTAGATGCTGCACAGACATACGCATTACCAACAAAAAAAGACAGTTGAGCATTGTTTCATTTCCCGAGCCGGTTATCTGTATGCTTTACCTCCCTACCTGTTGGCTATGTAACTATGAGATTATTGCACTGTGATCTGAAAGGGCTGTCCTCCCAGTGACAGGGAAACTTTTGATTTGGTAGCAGATAAATCTTTTGAGTTTCATCAAAAAGACAGATACAAAAACAGGAAGACAGAGGCATACTGATATACAGGACCAGTAAAGAGAAAAGGAAAAATCATGGCTTACATGAGATGACAGGCATCATAATATAGAAGACAAAATGCAAAATGTTCAAAGTGGACAATGACATCATTTTTAAGTAAGATGTTAACAAGATTAGAGAAGCTGTGAAATAAAGAAAAAAGCTACTTAATAGACACATAGACCAAAAAAGAGATTTTTAAAAAAGAGAAAAAAAAGTCTGGCCCTTCCTAGCAGCGTAATGGCCATGTCACATCAGCTCTGGATGAGTGGCAGGACACGCAGCCCCCAATGCTGGGAGAACTGGGGTCCTGGGCAAAGTGTCCCAGGCCATCTGAGTTCTTTGCCCAGGGGGGGGTTAGTGTGACGGGGCTACTGTCCTGCCTGCCCCCCCCCCCCCTCTGTGTCTGGTTTTATCAGGCAGATTGACAGTGATGCGGACTGAAGTCTGAGGGCCAGACTGGCAGATGAGCTGGCTAAAGACCAACTGCCCTCTTTGTTTTTGGCCTTTTTTGAGTCTCTGATAGATGTTGGCTGTCGAATATGTGTGTGTTTAAGGCGACTGTGGTGTGACTGCTGTGTTGACATGAGATGAACTGTGGCTGTGTTTCGAGATACTTGTCAGGCAAAAGTGGAACATCCTTTTTGGCATGATGGGATGGATTATGTATGGGTGTAATAAACAGTAATAGGAGTAGAAATTATAAACAGTTAGAAAAAAAAAATTGTGAGAAGAAAACTTGTAGGGTTTTATAAGTGCTTTAGCTACCTCTGGACTGCAGGATCCTTTTTCATAGTTGTTCTAACAATTGACAGTTCTCCTTGTGTTTTTTGTGTCCACACCACAGGAAATGCCGCCCAGTGTAGTTCATAGAACTGCTTTTATAGTGTCTTTTTTTAGATCCTACTTCAGAGAGTGAGCTTTCTTTGCATGGGGGTAACCATCTGTGATGCAGCTGTATGCTAATGGTTCAAAATGGCTTAAATATACAGCGATTGCTCCAAACAATATTGGTGTTTGACTTCAACACTGTAACATGCCTTTCCAAAACAAAATAGCATCAACATAAACATAAAAACACGGATTTAAAAAAAAAAATCTTCTGGAAACAAAATGGTCTGCTCTGCTGTCCTTCGTGATCCTTGCTTTGTTCGTTTAAAACATTATCTTTATTGAAGATTTAACATGTATTTGTCCATAAAATCTATCAATAAATTGCTTGAGATTTCATCAAACTCTGACTCACCCGAGTCCCTGATCCTGATCGATGGCCCTGAGCCAGAATACTGATCCCCATCGACCAATGAAATTGTGCACTGACAGTGTTTCCAATCAATCATGGAGCGATAGTGGGGAAATGGGTGCCACTGGCGTCGCCACGGTGATTGTAAAGAGCAGTGGCTCCTGATAACAATCGCCGATGGTGTCAAAAATACAAACAGCTCCCCCGCCTCATCCTGCTCTGTAAAAATCACCCGTTTAATTACAGTAAACGCATGTGTGGGTGTGTGTATGTAGGTTTATGTGGGGGCAGTTAGCGGGTTTAATCATACTCCTGCGGGGTGTAATTGTCAATCAAAGTAGGTGTGTCCTACAGAGAGTAATTAAATTTACCACCAATTCATTCCTTCTGTCCTTTATTACGCATGTTGCTGTGTGGCCATTTCATAAGTGAAATCATTGTGATGCAGGCACAGTCTGCACTAGGAGTAAATTTGTCCTGAAAACCATTTAAAAAGCTCCTTTCTGACAGATACAGAAGAACATCTTTGCACTTAAAAGATATAAAAATTCTGTTTGGGTGGATATGACCTTGAACTGAATCTAAAATATTTCTGGAGTTTTGGAAAGCCAGAATTGGAGGAAAAGATGGGGCATGTGAAGGAATACGGTCACCTTCACTAAAAATACAATTAGTGAATGATTTCCTTTCTTGGGAAATTTTGATTTAATGGATGAGAAGCGAAGAGGTTATGCTTTCCCCCTCTCATATGAGTAACATTTTAGAAATTCTGCATCCTATTAGTTCTTGCAATATAATCAAATAGCATCTATCGTTATTCCTTCACCGTCCTCTCTTTTCAGTCAGTGCTCAACTTTAATCGTGCTCTCATCTTTCTCCAGGCTTCCCCTCACTTTCTCTAGCAGACCAGATGAGTCTGTTGCAAAGCGGCTGGATGGAGATCTTGATCCTTCGAGTAGTGTTTCGCTCTCTGGCCTTTGAGGACAAGCTGGTTTACGCAGATGACTACATCATGGATGAGGAGCAATCCAAACTGGCTGGGCTTCTTGACCTCAACAATGCCATCCTGCAGCTGGTGAAAAAATACAAAAGCATGGGGCTGGAGAAGGAGGAGTTTGTGGTCCTCAAAGCTATTGCGCTTGCTAATTCAGGTATTAAGCTTGTTATTACAGACTGGATGGTCACTATGTTTTGTACAAATAACTTGACTCAAGTTTTCAATTCCCTTTTTTCTTATAGACTCCATGCAAATTGAGGACTTGGAGGCGGTTCAGAGACTCCAGGACGTCCTTCACGGGGCCCTGCAGGACTACGAGGCTGCACACCACCCAGAGGATCCTCGACGCGCAGGCAAGATGATCATGACCCTCCCTCTTCTCCGTCAGACGGCCGCTCGTGCCGTCCAGCACTTCTGCAGCATCAAACAAGACGGCCGTGTGCCTATGCACAAACTATTCCTCGAACTGCTAGAGGCCAAAGCCTGATCAGAACACAGACAGACATTAGCTCTTTTCTGACCCAAGAGGTTAGAACGGCAGGTAATGAAGGATGACGGGGAACGTTGGGGTTTAACTCGGTGTATTTGTTCATTTCAGCTTGCATTGGATGATAAAATCTCAAATTTGCAGTTGCTGGAAGCAAAGCAGCTGGAACATTTATAGAGTCACAACCCTTCTGCTTCCTATGAAAGTTTGAACAGGAGTGGAAAAAAATATAAGCAGTCAAATTTGCATAAATGAGCTGACTCGCTTTAAAGGATGAAGAAGACGGACAAAAAGCAGAGGAATCGCCTTCTACAGATATTTACAGTTACATGCCAAACATAGTTAATTTTTTTCAAGACCAGCTGATACTTGAAGATCCTCATGGATTATTTTGTTCTTTTAAAGCCTGTAAAATCTGCATTCTAGTGCATTTAGAGAACTTTTATTATTTGGTGTAATTTGTCCTTTTTGTACAGAAAAAGGTAAATGTGTCCTATAAGAGGTAACCAATTAGTCTTGCCAAAGAGTAAAGACTTATATATCTGAATAATACCAGCAAATATACATAGTAAAATGATGTGGCCTATAAGGTGTTCAGAAAAACCTGCTTCATTGCTCTAGTCATGTATTGCAAAATTATATCTGTCCACTCACTACATACAGGCACATGTGATAAAAAGGGAAGCGTGGATGTAATCTGCAATGAATACAACAATAACTGGCCTCTTGGTTGAAAAATTTCAGGGAATGAGTACTTAATGTCATGATGCAACTGTATGACAGCAAAGAAATATTTATTTATAAGTGGCTCTGTTCTGTTAGTTTCTTTTACTTATTAATGAGCATCTGCAGTGGATGATAATTTTTTAAAGATTTTTAACTGATATCGTTGTAAGATAATTTTTTACTAGCTTCTCTGCTACAGCACTGAAATCTACATCATATCATGACATTAAAGACAACCTGATTATAAATGGAATCTGTACTAGAGGATTATAATATTGTAGAGTTGTGTAGAAGACTATGACTTAATGTAAAAAGGCTGCCATAATGTATATCCTGGATTTGGGGGGGGGGGCTTGATGTCTTTTCTATGGTAGAAGTCTATGTGTAGGGTAAAATTTGTGCACTATATTTCTTTTTAGCCATAAAGTTTGGGGAACCTGGTGATGGCGCTCTGTTAATCTGTTCGTGTGCTGTGTGAAGATTGTTTTAATTTGATGCACATGTCAAATGAAGGGATTAAATTTGGAAGGAATCTCAGTAATGAAATGTCCAAGTCTTGCTCTATTATTTGACTTGAGGTACTGTGAGGCTGTAGCCTGGGTATTTTGGTTAAGATGATCAGATGTAGCAGCAATATGACAGTTTAAATATTTGTCAAGTAAGATTTGCTGTATGTACATTGTTTTTATGCCAACAGATGTGTTTAAAGATGCAAAAATGCTTTGTCGGGATGAGCTGTGGCGTGCTGTTTCATTCTCAGGTGGATTTCTGGGCAATAAAGACGATCCCCTCAATGTAAAGCTCATATTGTCCAAGTGTCATCTTCCTCAATAAAGAAGAGACTGGTCCAGCTGGTAAGTGGGTCCAGTCTATTCTGCAGAGTGTGACAATGGACTGTTATTTCTATGTTGGGCCCATTATGACCCATTTAGGCCATCCGAGCCCAGTTGGGTGGAGATTTATAATTAACAGCAATAATGTAATGAAGTCTAACAGTGGCCCCAGAGAGTGCTGGTCATCATCTGCCTGTTGAGGCTGAGAGAAGCAGAGGCATCCCACTCATCGCTTCGTCATACAGTTACCCTGAGAAAAACAAACTCCCTCTCTAATGTACTATTTATAATCATGTTTTAGTAACGCTTTTGTATAATCCCTTTCATTTACTAGCTGTAGAGAAAGGCATTGTTTATAATGTGATTGCAGGAAGGTTTAAAGGCATTTTGTGAGTGTTTATGAGGGAATTTGTCAACCATTCTCTCCAAATCATCCAAGTCATCTGTAATGGCTTTCTGATGGGTTAATAAATGATAGGATTTTAAGACTCTTAACTCAGTGTCCACTCAGATGTCTTCAGAGGCTTCTAGCAGCACCTTGTGGCCTTTATTGGCAGATGAAAGTTGCTTAATTGTGTCATTGACTGATATTATTACATATAATCCATTCTCTCTAACCATAATGTGGGGAGAAAATGTTTTTTTTCATCAAAATAATGAGGACAAGTTTAATTTAATAATCATATTTATGAAATACTGTATATCTATTGTAACACACACTTTCTGGGATGAGTAGCTGATGCCTTACAGATATTTTGAAACAAGATGCAAACAATGTTTGTGAAAAACTAAGTCCACGTTTTGCTGCTTTCATGGGATTCAAGTTGGTAATTAGCAGCCAGGTGCTGCTAATCAATAAACTTGATTGATTGATCATCATCATCAAGGAGGAAAGACATCAGCAATTGTCTTAGAGAGGTAATTGTTACCGCCAATCAATCTGGGAAGGATAATGAGATCATTTACAAACTATTTAGAGTCCATCATACAGTGAGAAAGATTATTCACAAGTGGAAAACATTCATGACAGCTGACAGTTTTTCCAGGTGTGGATGTTACAGCAAGTTCACCCTAAGGTCAGACCATGCAATATTCAGGATAACTGGAAAAAAAAACAAGAGGCACATCTCAGACTCCTCAGGCCTCAGTTAACATGTTAAATCTTAAAGTTCATGACAGCACAATTAGAAAAAAATTGAACAATTTCAGAAGGGTTTCCAGGAGATTGCCTCTTCTCAAACAACCAAACCTAAACATGGTAACGGGTTTGGTTGTCTTGTTTGACCATACTACACAGCAAAACACATTTGGGCGAACCAATCACAACATATCAGAAGAAACATATCATATCAACTGTCAAACGCAGTGTTTGAGGGTGAATGATTTGGGTTTTCTCTGCAGCCACGGGACCATGAACTCCTCTGTACCAGAGTATTTTAGAGTCAAATATGAGGCCACCTGTCTTATAGGTAAAGCTTGGGTAAAACTGGGTCCTACAACAAGACTATGACCCCAAAAAAGCAGCAAATCTACAACAGAATTGCTGAAAAAAAGAAAGAAAAAAAGTCAAGGTGCTGCAATGACACAGTCAGAGTCCAGACCTCAAACCTGACTCAGCCCCTGCGGTGGGACTTTAATAGATCTGTGCATAAATAAATGCCTGCACATTTCAATGAAATGAAGCAATACTGTCCAGAAGAATGGACTGATATTCCTCTACTAAATGCTCAAAGACTGATACTGTCACACAAAAATTGTAATTATGATATATATATATACTGAAAAACCTCAGATTTAAAAAAACGGTGAAATTCCTTTTTTTCATGAATGTAATATGAATGCAATACTCTGTCTTGTTGAGAAATGATTAGAAAAAAAATTGACACAACAAAGATTGATGAATTGATAGAAACACAAATCAAAATCCAAGTGAACCCATTTGTCCTTTATTCCTCCTTGTCTGTCAGCAGAACCCAAATAATCTCCTAATTTATCTGTGGTTAAAACTCGTAGAGCTCACCAGGGGATTTGAACAGGCTGCAGAATTTTCACCACATCAGGCGTCTGTAAGTGAGTTAGTGATCTTGAATGATATATCCTTGTATGTCCCTTTCCTTAAATGAGTTAATATGTGTCTAGTGGTCGTGTTACCCAGACACCCTGGTGATGAATGAGGCCCAAAGGAGGTGGGCTGTAAAAAAAGGCTGATTCTGGCACTCAAGGGTGAGATCACTTCCTCAATAAAAAAGCATTGTCCCGAATCATCACAGCAAGGTATGAATGCTGATTAGAGTATTAAAGGGATGATAGCTCCTCTGTAAAAAATAAATCAAATGAGCTGAGAGTTAATATGTGTGGGAGCGGGGATATCTGGGACGGAGATCCAATGAGTACAGATTACAAAACTGTTCAATAATAACTTTAGTTCTCATCGTCTTTGTTGCGTTGCATGCAGTGGCTTTTTACATTCCACTAAACCTGCAAGGTTTTACCTTAATAAAAATTTGGAAATGCTCACATGAGGCACAAATGTTCTATGACAAGTAGAAAATTTCGTCTTCCCCTACTTTTTAAAACATTTTTTTATTATTTCTGGACATGTTTGATAAAGATTTGCGTCTCAAGACTATGTCTAGTGAAAATCGAGGTTTTGACCTTGTAATTGTGTCCATGTGGTGTATTTGTTTGCTAGAGGGACATATAAGTGAAAGTAGCAGTCCATGGTGGAGCATTGGACTTGCAAATCAGTGTCATAGAAAAAACCAAGCAAGGAGGGTCCATACGCTCAAGCCTAGCAAACCCACACACCAAGTGGATCAGAGCAGTGTAGAGGAAGGGCAGATGAAGTGAAGGTGATATATTCTAGCTGAAGACATCCTTTTACATTGCAACTAGAACAGTAAAATCCCAATAAATATTAATCTGCTGAAGCAGAAACCCTCACTAACAAATGTGTGACTTTGTTGGGGAAGCATACTTGGTTCAAAGAATAAAACAAATAGTTTAAATGAACAAAATAAAAAAGACATAAAAAGTTCTAAGATTATATCAGCTCGTTTAATAGACCTGTTTCAATGTGCATAAATATTTCCTAGATGTGCATTTTGGAGGCAGACAGTAATAATCCTTCTTTATCAGATGAATCTAAATCACATGAATCACTATGAAATGATAAAAGAGGCCGAATATTCAAGTGAATAAAAGGCATCTCAAAAAGGCATCTCAAAGTGGAAGGGGCCTTTAAAAAGTGAGAAGGAAAATAGGTCATATTAAGCTGCTGTTTAGGAGGGCTCCATTGTTTACTCCACAGTGAGAGACAGCGCTTAATTTAGAATATTTGAAGTAGAAAGATAAAACCAGACCACAGAGAGGTAAAATTTTGGAAAAATGTCCAGGTTTGGCTGTTGAGGTCATCCCTGATCCACTTAAAGCTGCTCATGTTTAAAAGTATAGCGATTCCCCCTTATGAACACCATGACAAACTACTTCTAAATCTGCAGTTTTGACATCTGCCAGTCATTCATAATCATCCTCCACAGCAGATGGGCAAACGTATATTAGTGGTGACGAGGATGACGCAGAAAGAATTGAGTTATCCCACTTCGATGGGCTGATTGTGCCGCTCAGTCCTGGAGGGAAAACAAGGAGTATAAGGCTGCTTATGTTAATTAAGCATGTAAACCTGCGTGCAGCTGCTGCTTTCAGGACCGCAGTGCAATTCTAGCTGCAACTGGGGGATAAGGGACACTGCAGCTCTGCTTGCATAATGTTCTGCTGCCTTTGACTCATTCAACAGGACATGGTCTCACAACACTGCAAACAGCTGCTTAGCGCCACCGTGTGGTTGTACAGCGTATTGCAAAGATGCCACACTGACATCATTATCTTCAGACAGATTTGAAGGTCATATGAGGTGAAAATGTCTCTTGTGATCCTGTAAATAATTTTCCACAGGAAAACTGTAGATTCACAAATGTAACGCTGAACCTCAACAACTGAAAACATTTCCCTACTATTAGAGTCTGATCATGAAGCAGAAGACGTAGCGCTAAAATGTGAGTTTAACCCATTCAAAGCTGTAAATGAAAGAGTCACTCTGATCCTCATAACAATGAGGCAGCAATGCATGTATCATTGGATCTGGTTTGAAAGGTTTTGGCTGCACATTTTCAAGCTTTGCACACATTTTCATGTGTGCATTTGCTATTACTTGTCAGGGCTACAACACTATATGCATGCCTTTTTTTTCCTTTTTTTTTTTTTTTTTACAATAACTGCATGCACTTACCTCCTAAGAACAGCTATAGAATAATATAATAAGTTGTATTATAAGATTTCAGATTATATTTGCATATGAATTTACATGTTAGTTGCCTCATATGAATAGTCATACACAGACACTCACACCGGAGTATCAGAGGGGTGATACGCTACAACCATGGCTCTTCAGGTAAACTGAAATCTGACACCTGACCGTTACCATGGCACTGCTGAGAAAAGCAAAGGTTGATGGGAGTTTTAGAGGCACAGAGGAACACGCATGCAGTTTCTTCAAGGCTCTCTACCTCTGGCACAAGATGCTTAGTTTCTTCTTTGCTCTCTTCAGGAAATCTTAGCCACTGGGGCTAAAGTGGTGATCTGACACTTTCATATCTTGACTCCTCAGTGGAATGTTGAAGGGAGCTGGTCAGCAAGTAAAAGTATCAGGTGTAAAATATTGATGGAGCAACAGGTGTGATCCTCAACTCTCTGCAGGTCTTTGGCCTTCTGATCGATGTATCACACTGCAAGGGGCTGCCAGCACCCCCACCACAGGCTGAACCACGGACCTCAGTACTGGTGAGTCTCTTCTGTTTTCTTCCATGAGCCCCTTATTTCATTTCCCCCCTCTTGTATCAGTTTGTAACAAGACAATTCACAGCAACAACATCTTCAGGTGAGGATAAAAGTGACTGAGTGTGGAGGCTTGTGCCATTTCTGACTCCTAAAAACTAGGCCATGCAAGCCAGTTTGTCTCCAGTTACAATGTTATCTCTTCTCCAGCGCACGTGATCCTCTTTCATTCTCGGTGTCGATTTGAGATGTGAATCTGTCAAATATAAATCCTTCGAAGTCTGAATGACTCTAACAAAAAGCTGTTTAAGCTGAAGGAGTCGTCCTTGTGAGCTGTATTTGCAGATTACATGCTAATCATGTTCTGCAAACAGAAACTGACCTCTTTACAAATGAGGATATTTGCCATCCAAAGTGTGAAACTGGTCCACTTAACTTGGAGCAATAGTCATCATCATAGGTACCACTTTAGTTTACTATATGGTTATAGTCATGCAGAAATTGTAATATGTAATAACATGTAATGTTTAAAAAGGTCAGATAATAGCTACTTTATTTATATAAGTTAAAAATAATAAAAATCTGCAAACGCTTTGTGGCCGTAGTGTATTATTTGCCATTTTTACATTCTTTGCAGGTTTTTGTTATGTTCGTTTTTTGGATCTTTTTAGTCATTTTGAGCCTTTTGGCCTCTCTATATTTTCAGATATTTTTGCCATTTTAAATGATGCATTTTGTGCCGCTTTGAGCCTCTTTGTAGCTGTTTATGTCATTTTTCTATGTCTGTTTATGTTTTTGAGTCATTCTTTGTGTCTCTGTGTTTGTTTTGGGCCTCTTTGTCGCAGCATCCCTCATTTTGTGCCTGCTTTGAGGCCTTTTTGTTTTGCTCAGAACATTTTACAAACCCTTAATCATATAGTTTTCGGATTTTATTGTGCTGCTTTGATTAACTAGAAATTTTAACCCTTATTTAGAGTTGAATCTTAAATCTCTGCTGTTATCCTTCTTTGTTTAAGTAATTGAATACTAGTTTGGCATGTGTCTGTAATACAGATTCACCAAGCCCCACTCCTCCTGGAGGAGGAGGGGTGGGTGGTGATCGGGCAGAAGGAGGCCCAAAAGGCCAGCAAGTTGTCCAGGAACTATGGTTCATCGTTGTGATGGCAGGAATCGCCCTGCTGCTGCTTGCCTTTGTGTTAGGAGTCATGCTTCATAAAGTAAGAGACAGTGCTAGTTTTTTTTTCTTTGTGACTGTAATAGTGTGCCAGGTCTGTTGTAACATCTGGATAAATCTGCTTGCGTGCACCCTGATGAAAAGCGACATCAAATACCTATAAATGAACATTTTAACCATCAGACAGCAACAAAAACAAGATTCCGACTCTCTTCTTCGCTCTATTATTATTATTTTCTTTTAAAAATGCAGATAAAATTCTTTCCCTTCACGTTGCATCAGGCCCTGAATAAACCCCCGCTCGACAGGGAGAGACCTCCTCTGGTGGCCCTTCCCATGCAGAAAAGAAGCCCCATGGCTGTCTACCCACCCAGCAACTCGGTTTTGGTGAGAGGATTCTTTACACAGTTTACACAGTTCCTTATTTTCTGATCAACAATAGCAACATAGAAACTAGGCCATTATTACAACCGTTATTTCACTTCTCAAAGCAGAAACTTCCGACATCTCTGTTCTACTTAAGCACCCCAGAAAGGGCCAGTGTGAACAATACCAGGTCTTGCTGACGGTTTCTGACATTTCTATGGAATTTTAGCAGTTCTTGCAATATATCTTATCCTGACCTGTTTCTGTGTAACTGCTTCCTAAAAGGTTATTTCACTCAATCTTTGACCCGTGTTGAGAGCCAGAGATGGCCCAGAGCATAAGCAAACTAAGCAGCTGCTAAGACCGCAAGCCCCATTTGGGGCTGCCACGATAGTAGTGACAAGATTGCTTTCTATTTTATACACTGGATCATTCAAGTCCACAACGACTTAATCAAACTGTAAAATGAAATTTCCTCATGCACTAGTATTCACTTTTAGATTTTCACTCACTCTCCTTTTCAGTTTGACACTGTGCCTGACACAACAGGCTTCTCCAACAGCGTGACCCTCAAAGGCTTCACATTGAAGATGGAGGTAAAAACCAGTGACTCATCAACACATACAAATATTTTTTTTATTTTCTTTTGCTGTACTTTTCAATCATATGTTGGTGTCTTTGTCTTTTGCAGGAAATAGTGGAAGCTAAATTTGAGCCTGCTGACGAGGCCCCTCAACAGGGCGAAGTGGGCATCCACAGTGTGAATTCCCTGAGACGCAGCGTCAGCCAGGTGATGGATGGGAAGTCACTGGCAGATGATGATGATGAAGTGTGGGACCCAAATGTTTCCGGCCATGACAGTGGGATGGTGAGAGACCCCAGAAACCCATACTGAACCTATTCACACTGAAGATTAACTACAATCCCAATTAAGGATATTAGTTAGAAAATTCTAGCAGACAAGAGAGGAAAAACATGTCTGATATTGGGTTGTAGATGCCGTTGGCTCAAAACATCTTCTTATGAACTTTAGTACAGCAACATACCAGCATATTCATATGTGGCAAAGTGGAGAGAAAATCCCAGTTATCATGCAAAAGCTCGTAACTAAACATTTCTGGTTGCAGTTTTGATTGAACAATTTCTGTTATTTATTTTTTCTCTGCCTGTAGTTCATGGACGATGAGGAATTTGTTGACACCATCAAAGGCTTCAGCACCGTGAGAAAGGAGCACACCATGTTCACCGACACCAATCTGTGACCTGACGACAACCTTTCATCCGGACAGGACGCTGGCCCTGGATGTTCAACATCCTGAACAGCGAGGCCACACGCTCATGTAGTCATGACCCGCTGCAGCTGAGTAAGAGTTTTCAGGAGCAGCAGCTGAGAGAGAGGAAAGATAAAGGAATAAGAGCCCGACGTCATCCACGAATAACCGTTATGAGTGTCAGAGGAAAAAGTTAAGCTCCTTTCATTTAAACAATGTTAGATGGGAATCAGTCTTGCTGACACGAAGAAGGAAGCAGCTGCTTTTACGAGGAACTTTTTTTTTTTTTTTTTTCCAAAAAGGAAACATCTAGAAGACCATGGTTGGAATAAAAACAGCACACACTGATAAAAAGACAAGAGAAACCAAAGATACAAAGTCATATATTAAACCTGTCCTTTTCTATATTTTCCATTTATTATTTTTGTGTCAGTTTTACAAACATTTTTTAACCTTTCACCTCTGGAGTTTTTTTCATGCTCTTTGGCAATGCAAACCAAAAACCTTCGTGAACTTGCACTTGTCTGGTGAATAAATGGACACTTTAATCAGTTGCAGCCTGCAAGTGCCATCAAAATAATCAGTGATAGCCTCTTCAAGTTGCAGTCTATTTTGAGACTTCTTACTAAACTTCGAACAAAAAGTAGAGAAATTTGTGTTTGGTTAATTATTGCTCCTTTTTTATAATACCAGTTTGTGTCCCTTGTATATCATTAGGAAGCCTGATTAGTCACATTTGCATCGTATAACTTATAAGGTCTTAATTCAGTGGAATGAGCGACACAGCTAGATGTGTGGGTATTTCCCTGTTAGTATTCACTCTATTTGAGTTGCTTGGTGGATTGGGATAATCTCCAACTATAAAGAAAAAACAACACACATTGGCCATTTTTACACTTTATTCACTGTCAGGGACCTTAGTAGCATGTGTAGGATCCATGCATCCGCAACAGCTTCTCCCTAATGCTGGTCACATTTAGGTGTGGGATGGCATCCCATTCCTCAACCAGGAGTAGACGACGGTCATTCTGGCTCGTAAAGCACAACCAAGCTGATGCCACAAGTGTTCAATGGGGTTGAGGTCTGAACTCACAGCAGACCTCTCCATCCTCTCCATTCACAATTCTGGAGATCCTCTGTGATGATCCTGGCTCCGTGGGGGAGAGCATTGTCATCTTGGAGGATGGAGTTAGCTCCCATTTTCAGGAGATATGGGAGCCCCACCTCTTCCAGAATCACATTCCAACTCGTTCCATTCAGGGATGGAGACAGGGAGTTATTGAAGACAACACAAAAACAACTTAAAACAAAGATTAAGAAGTGCAAGGGG
>JAOXYM010000024.1:10617157-10628967 GCA_028567055.1 Leptatherina wallacei | reverse complement strand
AAAAAAAAAAAAAAAAAACCTCTGCTACAACAATAATTTCCCTCAAAAGGGATAAATAAAGTATTTTTCATTCATTCCTTTATATCTACAAATTATGTACGAATTAGGCTGTCATACATGTGTGACTGGCGTTTCACCCGGCAGCACTAGAAGCACGTGAAATGGGAGAATATTGCAAAAGATTTTAGCCCATTTTCGGGGGCACTTCCCACACATTGAGCCGTGTTGCCCATTCCACATCATCACAATTTCTTACAAGTTATACCTTATTGTAAAGGTTACAAATCAGGCTTTCCAATTATGTATAATAATACACTAATTGGTATTATTATACAGGGAAAAAATTGAGCAAATATAGTTTACTTTTTCTGTAAACTTTAGAATAAATTACTATCAAATTTCATGAATCAATAAACCACAACAAATAACAGATTTACTTTCCATGATTTGGGTCTTTTGAATACAGTTTCTTACAGGATTAGTGGCATCACAGAGAGACACACCAAGTTGTTTGGAAAGAAATCAACAGCATGCATCTTTACAGTATGTAATTCTTTTATTTGAAATGAGTTGCATTATCATGTGGGCACATAACACTTGTATCATTACAGTCAAGAACATTGTTACAAAACAAACATTTACAGAATAAATTAATGTACTGCTGTACCACATGAGACAGTAAACTTAAAACCCCAAACTGGGATAATTCTATTGCATTAAGAACAAAATGAATTTATTACATGTACAAATATTTTTCAGGCATTTATAAAGGCAGCCTCTTACTTTTCCATTGTTGCTCATGTATAAATATAAATCTCTAAATTGAAGTTATACTGATATGTTCGCTGAGAGGACCAGATGAGCTTCTGACCTGAGATCCTTCAGTGACCTCGGACTGTAATAGACGTACACAGACGGTGTCAAAAAACTTTTTTTATTCCCACATTTGATCTATTAGGTTATAAGCTGAGGCTTTCTGATACCTTTTTACAGTTTAAGTCTTACATCTGCGTTCTGTTGTTTTTCCCGAGTTCCACTGCAACATGCACTTGTCCCTTTAGTGTGATATTAACATGTCTGTAAACAAACAAATTAATAACCAATAGAAATGAGTTTCCAGCAGTAAAGTGCATGCAGCACATGCTGGGTTGTAAAAGTTTTCATAGCTGGCAACGACCAGAAACAAGTCACATATAAATAGTTAAATATAGCATTATGGGCTTTCGCTTTGCTTTAGAAAATAATAAATGGACTTTTCCCACTGCAGCAGTCCTCTGTACAATCTTCCCTAACACTCACATTTAATGCAGCCGTTTCCAACCATTTCCTCCGACTATTACCATGGGAGTCTCGCTTTCACTTCCTCAACAAGAGTAAATTCTTTTAACTTTCGCCAACTTATTAAACATTGTTAAGCTGCACTGAGCAGATGATACTGCAGCCTCCACTTGAGCCATTAAACATTGAGCTACACCTACCAACATTACTATGTAACACAATCTGGGATTTTGAGGATAAGTCACTGCATGATATGATCAATATTTATAATGCTACTCATGTTAGTGAGAAGATGATTTAGAAAAAAAAAATGAAAATACAGCCTTGTAAACCGTAGCTGCTAAAATGTTCGACATAAAACAAAATAATTTGGGATCATTGGTACCCATTAGATCAAAGTACCAACACTGATTGTACCTGAGAGCCGGACTAGATCTGATCTGCATTAACTGGTGGCTACAAAGGGGCACTCCGGAGATTTTCTACGGCCTTTCCTTAAGACAGGGGCTTTATTGATTTGATTCTGACTTACAGAGTCTCAATTTGATTCCACTTCATGCATTTCAACATCAATATTTCAGTTCAAATACCAATTTCATTCAGATGTAAAAAAGAAAAAACTAAAAGCTTGTGTTGATATGTCAAGAAGAGAGAAATCCCAAATCTAAAGGAAAATGCTTATGATTACTTTTGGGTTTTCTGAACTGAAAGACTAATAATGACAGATTGGAGTTAAAATCGGCTCAGCTGAAAATGTAAAAAAGAAAAAAATTCTAATGCAAATAATTTCTGAAATTTGAAAACCCACTAAAATCCTGAATTGTTATGTAGTTGTATTAGATTTTTTTTCTAATTTAAAAATCAGTAAAAAAATAATGTAATTGTAAGTTTTTTGCTTTTGCAATTAAACACAATATTTCTCAATATTTTCTCACTAAAATTCCCTGAAACTGTGAGGAGCCTCCTCGAAAGGCCTACCTTCCACTTTAAAATATCTTTAAAAAAATCCCAACTTCAAATGACCCTAAAGTAATGCCAGTTTGATCTTTTTAAGTTTCTACTCCTGACCGACGCTGTGAAAGTCATAATGGTTAATTCTACTCTGATAAAAAATGTTTACAGGCTGATTAGTTCATGTAAAAAAAAAAAAAACAGTGGAGTGCCCCTTTAAAAGGTGGTTGGAATTCTTATGCTCATTGTAATTAATGTGGGAAACACGACAACAACCCGTCATGCTGATGTTGGGCATGTTCTAACACTAATCTAATGAGATATACTGTGTCGTATCCAACGACTACGTGACACAGTAAAGTGCTACCACAAGATCCCTACAAAGTTAAAGTCATAGACCTACCAGATAGATAACACCCACAACTTAATAGCTTAATACACAATAATCAAACCAGACGTAAACTTAACTACACTTTCTAGCTAACAATACAAACAAATGATTTTCTACTAATGCCGAAAGGAAACAGGAGGCATCTGCAGACTCATGAAATGATGACTAATGCGGAGGTGATGCTGTTATCAGGGTTGCGGTCGTTATTTGAGGACCCAGAGCTCAATTGACAGCATTTACAAAATGATAACAAAGCCCCTAATCTTGCTAAAAACCTCTTATCCAAAAATATGCTTTACATGTTTGTTCATCCAGCCATAACTTTCTAAAGTCGGATTCGCTTTTGTCCCTTTTCAAATAGCAAAAAGTTCTCAAAAGTGTGCAATTTCTCTCAATCATATACAAAATATTTCATTTTAAACATTCAGCTTACAGCTCATACTGAGCATCTAACCCCAAACCAACATGCAACAACAGAAGCCAATGATTCGGGATGTTTAAATTAAAGGGTTTTGCCTTTGATCCTTAGCAAGTCTTGAAACTAAAATGTCATGTGCAATCAATGAAGGTTTCTCAAAAAATAATAGCAATGATAAACAGGATTTATGCTTGATAACTACAACATGCCTGGCACTTGGAGATTCACAGATTCTGCCAGGATTTGTTTTCCCTGCCAGACAGCTACAGAGATACTAAACAGACTTAGACTGCAGATCCCCTCAAGGCCTGCTGATGGCGCCCACAGAACTAAAAAAGCACCTTGTTGTTTCCCTGATGCTTCGCTGTCAGGCAAATCCCTGCGAGGTGTTCAGACTAACACTGATTACTGGCATCCACAGACAAGTCATCATGCAGTCAGAATAAAAGGGATGCAGCACCCAAGCATAAAAAAAGGTAAAAGATTATAAATGGGAAGGAAAAAAAAACTATTCAGACTAAGAATCATATCTAGAGTTAAAAACTTAAGAACAGTGGAAGAGTACAAAATAGCACGAGGAACTTAAGTCTATGTTGAGAAGAACTGAGGAGGAAGGAAGGAAGGTTTTGGATTTCAATCCATCATTCGGGTATTTCCAAATTACCAGAATCCTCCTCTGCTGGTCTGTTAGATGGCTCCGGAAAAGTCTCACCTTTGACTTTACGTGGGACAAAGAACTGTGGAGACAAGAACACAGCAGCTGGAGATAAATACCGCTTTGATGCTCATGTGGCACATGAAGGGGGGGGGGGGGGGGGGGGGGGGGGGGTGCTGTGAGTTATGGAAGAGCAACTACAACAGGGCTAAAAGAGCAGTGAGAAAAGAGGAAACAGTAGTAACAGGTGAGAAGCAAACACATGAACAGCTGCTACTGCAAGCTTGTAGTAGAGGCAAATTATACGCATGAGTGTGTTTATGTGTTTCAGGGTGGGTGTAGTGCAGCCACAAGCGCTACACAGCACAATGAGCACTACGGCAAGACGGAGTGGGGACGGGCTGCTTCTTCTGGTTAAAAGGTAATGTTATGCAGACAGAGAGGAGGAGGAGGAGGCGTTTGACAAAGCTCAGAATAGAAGGCTGAGGGTGAATGATCTGCGTTAACCTCACAAACCTCAGGTTCCACCGCTTTCATACCAGAGCTACCGGAAGGACAGTGCAGCACGGGCGAAAGACAAGGAAGGTACAGGTCAACAGTGACGAGTGACAAGGGAAGCATTTCACCTCCCTTATACACATGTTTGTGCTGTCAGATAGGAGGCAGATAAACAAACTTTGCACTTCCTCTTTCTAGCACAAGGAGAGGGGAGGTCTAAAGGTGAAGTGGAGCTGAATAAGAAAAAAACCCCAACTCCATTTGTTTTGTTTTTTGCACTCTGTTGGAGTGCCATTTCACCTTTCTCTCTCTTTATCGCACAGAAATTTCTTAAAAAAACTGCATCATTGTTAATCGCTCGTTTCAATGTTTACAAACCCTAAAGATGACTTACGACTCAATAGTTGATTTAAATCAAATCAATAATCATACATGACTAACTTTCTACCCCAAAAATAATCAATTCTCAAAACTTAATATCTTCATCTCTTTTCACTTTTGTCTAAATGAACTTTTGCTTTTGTGTCGTCCAAGTTGGTCCTGTATGAAAGACCGCCACTGATCTTGTCATATGTTCACCAATTCGCTATAACCTCCTCCTTATTGTGTTGATATGACTACAGCATGAATCTGAGTAAATCTACACAGTGGAAAGCAAATTAAAAGCAGCATACTGGTCAGCAGAGAGGGCAAACTCTTAATCATGTCCATAGCAGCTGCAAAGGAACCAGACTACTTGCTGACATGTTCTTGCGTCGTCTCACCCGATACTGAACCAGAAGGTCTTACAAAGGGCCAGGATGGAAAATCTTTGCGGATATTTGTGTTCTCCCATGCTCCACTGGGAAACGTCTCTAGAGATACTGGCGCCATCCATGAGCAGAACTTTATATTCTTACAAGATGAGGTGTGTTAAGTGTATACGTAACATTGTTTGTGTCTTTGCCTCAGCCGGTTTGGTGTTGAGAGGACAGATTCCTCAGTTTGGTTCTACTGGAGGTCTCTTCCTGTTAAAAAGGAGTTCTTCCTGTCAACTATCACCAGACACCCCGCACACACCCAGTTGAGGGGGTTTGAATAAAAATTAAAGATTCAGTCTTTGTTTTTTCAGAAAGACAACTTTAATTCTAAATATTGGTCATTTCTATGAGTCTTGTCATGATATCAAGCAGAAATCAATTCATGTAGCTCAGAAGCTACACCAGGGACGGGCGATGTCGGTCCGAAGGCAGCAGTACTGCAGGTTTTAGATGTTCCCCTGTTTCAACACGCCTGATTCAATTTGTGCAGAACTTAACAAGCTATTGGATCCATTTGATGTGAATCAGGTGTGTTGGAGCAGGGAAACATCTAAAACCTGCAGGAAAAGTGGCCCTCGGGACCAGAGTTGCGCATCTCAACCTGAAAATGTCGGTGTTTACCTTTGAGGATGTAGTCTGTTAGGAGGGCAGGCACCTTCTCACTGTCATCCCTCATGGCATGGAGGACTGCCATGGAGAGAGAAGCTTGTTACATTTTGAAATGATATTGCACACATTGCACTCTTATCTAATAAAAAGGGCAGATTGCTGAATCCAATGTTATTATGTGTTATAGTGGAAGCTTGTTTCAGTGCATTTGTGTTGTTGACTAACTCACTCTTTGTGAGGATCTGGAGGTCTTCAACACAAGGCGAGCCAGCTTTCTTTTCATATGGGATTACTGTGGTCAGGTACTAAAAAAGAAGGAAAATACAAGATCTATTTACATTAAACTAATGATATCCTCTCGTTTTACTTTAAAAAAAAAAATCAAAGGAAAAGTCATTACAGTGACAAAGCTATAAAACATGCCGTCAGGGTCATGGAAGTCATTGGTAGGATGTTTGAAACTGTTGCCTGGTTGCTGATCAGTGTAAATGTCTTCTGATGTAAAATAATATAGCAGCAGTTCTACAACATCATCCTCTTGGCTTAAAACAAAAGGGGAAAAATTATATTAAACCGTGCAAGCAGCAAAATAGGTGGTTGAACAATAAAAGAAAAAAAAGTTACTGGATAAAAGAAAGGAGAAAGAGTGATGTCAAAATGGAAGAAAAAAAGAATAAAATCAGCAATAACGATCAGACGGAGTGAATAAATGACATCAAATAGCTGAGACAGAAGCTGGAAAACAGGGGGAAAAATACATGCCGGCGTAAAAAAAAAAAGAAGGAAAAAAAGAAAGATGCACAGGAATGAAACTACAGTGGAAAGAAAGAGCAGGGGCACCTGTTTGTCCCCTCCTGTGTAGCCAAAAGTTTGACGGAGGCCATTTTGAATGACATTGGAGAGTCCCTCCAGGGTGAGGAGCTACAAGGAGCGAAAGGAAGGGAAAAAAAGAGATTGACGACAGATAAAGAGGTATCTATGTCAAGAGGAAGAGGGAATGAGGCCTTGCAAAAGCCTTAGTACAAGTACAGAAGTGGCCTCATCTGTCAGCTCATCGTGTTTTGGTGCATAATTGTGTCTACGCTTCTGACCAACATGATCATGCACAAGATTTGCATGTTTGGTGCGTGTCAGCATGACTCACCGTGCCTGGTATGTGCGTCCTGGCTGTCCTCTGGCCGTTGGGCCCCGTTGTGGTTGTGCTTCTGATTTTCTTCCTCTTTCGCAGCAGCTCGCGGTGTTCCTTCTGTCTGTTCTGCACTTCAATCAGCAGCGAGATGAAGCTGTTCTTCACCTGCACACAAACAAAGCTTCGTTTTCATCTTTGTAGGTTTCCAGGATCCCAATTTTAGATCACGTTTCTTGTACATATAATTCTCCCGGAGAAATTTATTTTAGGAGTCAGTCAAAACTACTCTGACAGAACCATGACATTGAGACAAATGAAAATGTAAAAATAAAGCTGCCGGCAATTCGCTGATGTCTCACTGGCTGACAACGCTGTGAGTGCTCCTGTCTGTTCCCACCACATCAAATATATACAAGGGCTTGTTGTTGCTCAGCTTTCTGAAGAGCTCCTTTACTCACAAACAATATTTTGTATATAATTTCAAACTCAGCTGTGGTCAATTCAAAGTACCTCTTTTTCATAATCGAGCTCATCTCGCAGGGCAAGAGCCTGGATCAGCTCTTCACTATAGCGGCGAATGGATGTCTCTACTTCGTCCAGAGTCTCAGTCAGCTCTGACACAGACAGTTGACGCAACCCTGCAATGATAAGAGGATATAAAAAAAGGGAAGAATAATTAATGTACAGTTAGTTGCATATAGATTGTTTCACCAGTCAAATGTTAGGAAAAAACTAAAGTTGTGGTGCAGGTAAACATCCCCTTTGAGAGATACAACATCTGCAGTCAATGCTGAATGTTATTTACATAAATCTTTCCAGGTAAATTTAATTCAAAGAAAAATCGTGTCACACAGGAAAAGTGATTTGAATTAAAGGAAAGCAGGGCAGGAAATACCACGCGTATGTGCACATTTGTGCATGCAAAATTGGAGCCGTGCACCTAATTTTTGACTGCGCATACAGTGCAAGAATGGAAAATGTCGGTAATTTGCAGTGTTGCCAGTTTAGTAACAAAGTTGCTATATTTAGCAAGTATTCACTCCCTTCTAGCGGCTGTTTTCTTTTAAAAAAAAACAACAAACAAACAAAGCAGCCAACGACAAATGTCTTTCTCTGGCTTGCCCTGGTTTACAGTACAATATTAATGTCTACTGATATAGACTGAAGACACAAACACTTAAAAAGTTAAAGATGCTTTCCTGTAAAATGTTGTAGACTGATCTGATTCAATATAGATTCATTTACAGATATCTAATAACACCAAATCTTATCTTACTATTTTCATTTAAAGAAACTGAGCCCGTTTAAATCTGGGAATAATCAGATTATTGGAATAATCTGATCAGATGAGTCTACGTGCACTTCTGAAATGCGATATTCGAAAGATCGCCGTCTAAATTTACCAGTCCAGTATCGGATTTATTTCGGGGTACGTACGTGTGTGGTGAGGTCGCTTTCAAAACATTCAGTGTTTATTGAACATGGCGGAGCAAAATAAGCTGCTAAATGGTTTACAGGCGAATGCAATCAAATGGTTCAATGAAAAAAATCCAAACCAAACCCACCAAAAACCTTTTATCCTCCTGTTGGAGACCCCCCCCAACAGAGACTTATCTTACCTTCTTCCACCTCTGAACTAAACCAACCAAATTTCTCTCCCCACAGGAAATGACAGTGACGTCCACCAGAACTTTCTGAGTTTTGAACAAAGACTTAACCAACATTTCTGTGTTTTAATTTCATCAGAATTAAACGATGATCATTTCTAGGATCAGACCCTCTTCGATATGACTCCTAAAGTCTTACATTAATAAAAAGGTGAGATTAAAGAATTAGATGATTATTTTCCTCAATTTACAGTCCTTCTCCAGATGAGACCTGGAGAAGAGGTTTTATCTGGGATAAAGAAAGACAAATGCCCTGTCCTGCTGTTAATCTGCGTTTATATTCGCGTGTCTGTTTAATTTGACAAAATAACATTCAAACATGTTTATCATTCCTAGATTTATTTAGAAAGTAAATAGTTCAAAGTCATCAAGATGTTTAATCAATTTATTCGATTCATTTGTTTCAAGTATTATTCATTTATCTTTTACCCTTCTAAGCTTTGCTTTACCATTATTGTGTGTTATTTAATCCGGTTTAAAAGACTGATGAATGTTTTACATGTGCACGAGTCCTAATGCGTTGAACATAGAACTCACAGATGTTCACAAATGTTTAAATGTGATAGAGTTGGAGAAACGCTTGCAACACTAAACCAGACTCCTAATAAGCAAATTAGAAATCTGAGCTTTACCGAGCTCTGAGAAGAGCCTGCTTTTAATTGGTTGAACAGAGTAAACCACACCTCCTTGAGGGCTCAGCACCTGAGTTCCAAACACAGTCCCATGACAGAGAGTAACACAGAGAAGAGTGAGTACAGAGCAGCACAATGTAAGAACAGAAGGCTACAAGGCCTACAATGAATTGGACAGAACAAAGTAGAACGGAACAAAGATGCAGAGAAGAGAAGAACTGACCAAGAAGATGGTCAGACACTGAACCCAGAAATGGATGGATAGCGAATCCACCTCTTTACACGTTTTTTGAGTCCATTTTTGTAACTAAGTTTTAACCTCGGCCGTTCAGTTTATTAAACGTTTATTAAAAGTTAACTACTATTTTTGGCAACTAACTCACAACAGTTCTTCTTTTCCATTTTTCCAGCTTTCAAAGCTAAGACAGTTTTTGACAGTTAAATCACTCCGATGATTAATTAGGCAGATCTTCCTATTTGCCATCTACCGCTTTTTGACACCAGTCCCTGCAGCCTCTGGAGGAAGGCCACCGAGAGAGGGTAAGAGATAAAGGAGCCTGCAGATCACATCCTGAGGTTGGACAAGCCGCAAGTGTCAAGGACAAACTTCCAGGATCTGGGAGCGTCGGAAAGAGTCGTCCACTTGACTTCGCTTCCTCTGGTTTCTGGAGCAGTCGAGCTAAAACCGGCCGTGAGTCACCTCAGTGAAACATCAGATCCGCTGACAAGATCAATTTCCTCTTATCCGGTGCTATGAAACATGATTGGTGTCATACAAGAGTGGCAATTATGTCCTTTCTTAGGAATTAGTCAAGGCCCACGTCTTAAACAGACCCTCAAACTTCGGATTTCTGGATCCTACAAAACTTTCTTCAATCTCTTGAACATTAATTGATTAATGCCACATTAATACATTTATATGTTTCATTTTCCTTACCATTTTACATCTTTTGCTACAGGAATGTTGATTGAGCATACTTGCCTACCTTCGTTTTCATGTTTTTTTTCCTCTTCACATTTTATCTCATGTAGCCTAGTTAATAAATATTCATATTTATCTAACTAGTCGATTGTGGTTTACCTGATGTATCATGAAAGGTCAATTCAAGCAAGAAGTCATGAAAAGCATCCTGAGACTAATTATTTCATTTAATTGATACAAGATTTGAATGGTTTTCCATCCATTTCTGTACCGCTTAATCCTTAAGAGGTTTTCTCAATATAAGTGCTAATGTTAAGATTAATATTACTATTATTATTATTTAAAAAACGATTTCAGAGTTTTATGAATTGATGTTGGCTTAATCTAATAGATTCAAATAGATAAATCCATCTTTTTTTAACACAGCTCTATTAAAAACCAAACCAGACTGAGAAACTAAACTAAAAAACTGTTTTAAAATGCGTGTTTTAGTTTTTGTAAGATTTTTATGTGATTTTATAAGATTGAATTTAAGGTTAATATTTCACAAATTGGGTTGTGCACCTAAATTATTTTTGGTAAAGTAATTTTTCCATTTGTGCATCAGTGCACCTTTACTCAAAAATGTATTTCGAGCCCTGGAAATGAGCTGGAATCATCTTGGGCTGTATTTCTTTCCATCTCTGCCCCTATGACTAAGACTAAAGGTTGTGACACCCACTAGGAACTGACTAATTTATGAGTGTAAATACCTAAAACAAACTACGAATTTGGAGCTTGATGGTTGAAAATTAATTCGTACACCAGTATGAAATTCATTATTGTGTTGAAAACAAATATAGCTATTGATTATATAACATTTAGGGCAATGCAGTCACTGTCTGTCCGAATTTGTTACACATTACATAAGCATGTTATTCACGTGTGAGCATGTGCGTAGCGGCTCTATCTTGTACTGGACAGCACGCCCCGTTTCAGCTCGTTCCATGATTGTGATAATTGTGAAATGGCACACAAGGGCATTAAAAGAAGACTGTAAATAGAAAAATTCATACTGTTGTGTGTGTGTGTGTGTGCAGGGTTACTCACGTTCCTCGTAGCTCGTATTAGAGCCAGAGCGTTTCAAAGTGTGGAGGTCTTGAGAGAGCATGGACAAGTCGGACTGAGAGGGGCTTTCATCGTCAGGGTCTGGAGACTCCTGCATCATCTCCTCTATCTCCTCTATAACCTTATGATGGCACAAAAGAACCATAATGTATTCAAGGTCTTGCTGGCAAGATTTCTGGCTCACTGTAAAAACTTATATCCTTTAAAAAATCAAAATGAGTTTGAGTTTATGTGTGAGTGGGTTACCTGTTCAGCTGTGAAGAGTGGCTCATCATTAATGCAGGGGACAATGATTGAGTGCATATCCAGCTGTTCCCTCAGCTCCTCGTCGTCATCTGACAGATCCAGAGACTGGTTATCCAACTTCTTCCCCCCCAGGGAAAGAAAGAAAGGGCAGAGATTCAGAGAAAACAGTCGGTGAAGCAGACTGACAGCAGAGCTTCAAAGTGATCAGTGTAGACTCATGTCAGGTTTTTTTTTTTTTCTTATTCAAATAAATAAATAAAATAAGGCAAGCCAAGTTTATTTGTATAGCACATTTCATGTACAGGACAATTCAAGGTGCTTTACATAGAAACATTAGACACATTGCAGCGGGGTGCAGAAAGCATTAAGAAGTAGGGATCGACCAATTATCAGCCTGGCCGATAATATCGGTCGTTATTGGGCAATTTTATGATAATCGGTATCGGCCATATTTTTCGCCGATAGCCGATAATATAAGTTTATTTTAAAACGCGCTCCTCTGGCTCT
>JAOXYM010000024.1:10589329-10617057 GCA_028567055.1 Leptatherina wallacei | reverse complement strand
AGTCTTTAATCTGATCAATGCATCTGATCAGTGATTGGATCAGACTATAGTCTCCTGGTGAGATGGTTATGTAGATCACAATCTGGATTTATTATTAACCAAATAAATGAATGAATAATCAAACACACTTCTTATCCAGGCTGTTTCACTTTGCCCCTCTCTGCTTTAAGAACATACACAGGAATTTGGTATATGTGCATTATCATAATGATCATGATGATAAATCAAATTTTTAGCAATTAATTTGAATTTGTCTCAAGGAAAACTGATTTAATATCATCTTCACTCACTGCCGTTCGCCTGGGCTCTTTGGTTTACTTCCCACATACAACAACATGGCAGAAATTGGGGTAAAGTTTGCAAAGTCCCTCTCACTAATGTCCCCTCATCCCTTTAGTCGAATCATTTTCAAAAAATTTAAGATGGCACTGAAAGTTTCTGACTCTGAACCAGTGAGCAGTAGCCACTGCACCCTGCCTGGTATCAGGCATAGGCCTGCCATGGTCCGCCCGACAGAGACTGAACACTACTACAACTGAACTGAAAAACTTAATTATAATAGCTTGGTTTTTTTTACAGTTGGAAAAAAAATATTTGTTCTTGGACTTATTCTGTTCATTTAATGTTTAGAAAAGTGTAATCAAAACCAAAACAGTGTTTTCCTCCTTAATCAAGTGACCACAACAAAGAATTCTGTTATACTTTTCAACATGAATATCCTAAAACCTGTAAGATTGTAATTTCCGTCATAGAAATCATCGATTAAGGAGATGATTCAAACATCAGTTGAGGTATATTGTGGCTGTTTTTTTTTTGGCCAGGTATCAGATTTCTTGGTGTACTTGTAAGATCACTACTTAACTGACTAAGTGAGTGTGTCACTGCGATACCTCATTCTCGGTGAGTTTGAGGGAGGGCAGGTGCAGAGACCGAGTGTAGGAAGTCTTCCAGTCCACAGGCATCACGTTGCCATAGTTATTTGTTAGAGCGTTCCACACCCTGGAAGAAAGCATGACGAAGAGACAGAGCAAAGCTGTGAGAAAATAAAAACAGAGGGTTGCTGAAAAGCCGTGTTTTGCTGTAGATAAGACAAACCCTGCTTCCTTCTCCTTTCACTGTGACACAGCATTAGCAGGGAGTTGTGTGTCCTGTTCTCTGTCCTCATCACTTCACTTTGCTCCTGCTGCTCCGTCATTGAAACCACTGATAAATCCAAAAACTTCTTAAATCACGCACACACACACACACACACACCATATATCCAGAAAGCCGTCTATTCTAATCAACAGAGTATTTTATAGGTTGGCTGGTTTAGAAACTGGGTTGCCATTCTACCGACAGACTGTTGAATGTTTACAGCAATCTGCAGCACAAGTTGGCAGAAGACTTGAGCCTAACAGATGGTGGTGCGGAGTCTGTTGAACATAAGTTTACCATGAAATGCATCACCATGTTTATAAACAGATTTGCCTCCAGATATCAAAAATCCCGTACAATCTGTGTAATTATTCCCATTTGTTTACTTAGAGGTATTTAAGGGGGCACAACCTGTATCTCATATTTGATTCACATTTGAAAAAACCCAACAGATTATACTGAGAATTTGAGAGTCATTTTATACTAAATAAAAAGGCAAATTCATTCAGGTGGTCCTGCAAGGCATTTTGAGTGTTTTTAAACAAAGAAAAAAGAAAAAGAAAATCGAATCTGTTCTAGATTTAAAACTCAGTGGGCACACGGGTCAATTTTTGTACCCTTGGCTCTGAGTGAGCAAGTAGCGACAGGATGGTTGCTGTGAACCCATGTGTCACAGTGGCTCTGAATCTAAATTGTCATACCCTCTCTCCTTCACTTACACATACACACATGTATGGGCTTATGTTTATATAACATCCATGTACCCCCCTGAAGTGTTCATGCACTGCTTGTTGAGCTGCTGGGTTGTTCTAAATAGGGCAAAAGCTGGCTGGAGACACAGTTTTTGCCCAAAGCGTTAACAGTGTCTCAGGCATGTGTGTGCATACCAAAACACACTAGTAGTTTCAATTTCACTTGGTGCAATTTGCATTTTTTAAAAAAAGGACAGATCTTGTCTCAGTACATTTGTTTATTTCTACTTTAACACATCTTTTTGTTGTGTTTATTTTTTTGTATATATATATATATATATATATATATATATATATATATATATGCAGATGTTTATCTTATACACATGGGAATGCACGTGTATGTTATATCATGTAATGTTTCTCTTCCTCTCTACTCTTTTTAACTGAAATCCACAAACAAGCTCACAAGCACGCATTTCATCCTTGTCATCCTGCATTTCTTCTCAACCATAGCTGTGCTTGAGAAATTGTTAAGAGGCTCTGCACGTCCTGCAAAAGTGCAGCCATCCAGAAAAGACTGTGCCTGGCATTCTACTTTGGACTTCACTGGCCTGATCCCCAATTATTTCATTCCCTTTTTCCTCCATTGGTCTCAACAACGTTTATTTTCCCTTGTCTGACCTAATAATTATATATCCTACTAACTATTAACTCAAAAAGACAAGATATCACCACAGATGTAAACACACCACCACCACTTCCTTACTGCAAAATCCCTCAGATATGGACAAATATTTTCATATGCATGTACATCAGAACAGAAAAATCTATATTATGTATGTTACTAATGTAGTCTTTAATCAATAAGCAAAACTGAATGCAAACACATCTGCAGAACAGGTAGGCTTATCAGGCTCTGTAAACAATGGTTTGATGACCTGTGGTTATATATTTGGTTGCAGCATTTAGGGCAGAAAGTTTAAAAATGCAGAATAATTACACAAAGATAAATAGTAAAAATATACCATTAAATAATGTTTAGTATTTATTAAACCATTATATTTACTGGATAAAAATTACAAATACAAAAAATATGTACTATCCAAGTCAAAGATCCCAGTAAAGTAGCTTGTTTTGTCTGCATCTTTCTCACATCATGTGATCTGATCCAACAGAGTCACAATGTTACATGCAAAGGGCAAGAAGCGGGTGATTCATGCTGCCACCCCTGTAGTTAATGTGACATCTATGCTCGCTGTGGGAGTGATGCGACTAGATGCTGAGCAGTAATAGCTGTTGCATCTGAGATACAACAACTGTTACGGACCTCCGACTGAGATAACAAGGGCTGTAAAGGTAGCAAATAAAGACACCAGGCAGGGATCTTAAATAAACACTTCATCAATTAAATATAATATACCTAGTCAGTTATAAGTAAGGAAAAACAGTAAGTCTCCCCAAACCAGTTTTATTTGGTTTGAAATGGTTAAGACGATACAAAAACACTATCTGAACGGTAGTCTAACAGCCTACATAAATCAATCTAGGATCAGGTTAAAAAAAAAACAAAAAAAAAACTAGTAACGTGGCATTACTTCTCCCCTATCCTAAACAGAAAATTCGTGATTTATTCCTTAAAACCAATCGGCCAAAATATGCAAAAGTCCATTTACACGATATTTTTTCCATTTAACATAAAATGTACTTTACTCCGCAAAAGCCCAACCAGATAAAACTTTGTACAGCACTGATTGAAGCTAGCTACGCTCAGAGTCCCCCAGTGAGTAATATCACTTTGAGGTTAGCTCGTGAGGCTAAAGTGGCTAGCTAGCCATGAGATTAAAAGTTAGCATAATTAAAATTCGCCTACAGTTCACACTTACTCGTCGTCTTTCAAGAAGTTTTCCTCTGTGATAGGTTTAATAGGCGCTATATTTTCCGTCGTAGTGTTGTAATTTCGGAAACACACAGTCAGCTTTTCATCGAAGTCATGGACGAGGTCCTCCATCGACTTGAAGCTGCATATCTCTCCGGAGAAACTGTTGTCCATGTCGGACAAATCGTCCAGGCCCGACGCGTCGCCCACATTTGAGTTCAGCTGATCTAACTGATCGGCTGATTCCGATGACGGCTTGAATTCGTTAAAGTCCTGCCAGTCCTCATCGAAATGGGCTAACGGCGCCGCCATGACTGCCGCGGAAACTCGGCTGACAGTCAGTCGGTGCCCTCGATGGTGCTCTGTTTTCGGCTAAATAAACGGCGAGACAGACGGGTGAGTACAGAGAGGGGGCGGTATGCTGTGACGTCACTGTCGAGGCCCCTCCACTTTCAGATGGGGCAAAACAAACATTTACTGTCAGTTACCATCGACCTTTGCTCCAACTATACATTTATTAAATAACTTGCAGAATTATCCATATTTCTGTATCTTCTCTACAGTAAACAAATGCATCTAAGAGTCCGTATCCTCTAGTTCTCATATTTAAAGCAAGCATAAAAGTACATTTATTTATTAAGATAACAGCAGGAACACAAACCAGGAAAAGGGTAATGAGCCCTTTTTTATTTTCATTTCTTTCATTTGTAAAGAACTGATTATTACATCTAAAGTGTCCATCTAATGTGAAATATGAAGCTTCTACTGTGAGGAATGATACTGTTTTTTCTTCTTCTTCTTTTTTTTTTAGCAATGGTTGTTTACTGAGGATGATCCTGCTTTGTTTGCCTTTAATCGCTGCTACATAAGCACTTATATTTCATTGATAATGAGGAAAAACTTGCTTTGTTCTATCAGTGTTTGTTCAGCATGAATAACTTTGCAACAGTCGTCATATTAAAGGTTTTATGACTTCTACATCCTCTTGGACAGACAGATGTCATCACTCATATAGGTAGTTGGTGAGAGGAAGCTATATGGAGGATTCATTATGATCAACACATGGTAATGTTGATATGAAACACCATAATAGAAATAGGCTACATCGCATGCTGCATTCACTTGCACTTGAACATCTGAAGCTTACTTAGATAAAGATCAGTTTAGACTGATATTTGCTAGAATTTGATTGCTCATGTGATGCGGCCTTAGGAAAGGCTCAGATGTTAGGGGTAGCTTCCCAGGCCTACCTTGGATGCCTTTGGAGGTAAATTAATGGAATTTCTATCAAATGTATTTATATCCACAAATGACTTGTGCATATTAGTGCCTGCTTGATAAAAACAGGGAGAAAAGCTAATTTATCTATTAAACATCACATTTCAGGAAATCTGCCATACAAGAAAAAAAATGTTTTAATGTAAATAATCTTTCTTTAAACACATGCTGACTTGTATTGTCTCCTGTAACAGAAATGTGTTTTTTTTCAAAAACTTATTTTCTATGCGAACATTTATGTTTAAAAAGAAATCCTTTCAATGTGAAAGATCATGATGTGGAATAGGTTACCTCAGCTATGAATATGTATATTCATAATATATTTTATCTATCTATGCTTGATTCTTCATATATATTCATTTTCAGTTTTTAACATTTAAAAATGTTTTGGTTTATATGTTGCATTTTCCCCCACATTTGCTTCTTTAAGTATAGAAGATATACTAAATTGGACCTTTTAAAATATATATATATATATTTTTGAGCCCATCTTCATAGATATATTTTTATAAAAGAAACCACAAGATGGTGCACCAAATCTGATCCCACCAACACCTGGGGACCCCAAATCTACAGAAAGTGTGACTTTAGTATTGTATCATGAGATGTTTTTTTTCTTTTCCCCATCGCATTTCATGCCCCATGTTGGTCTATTTCATTCAATAACTGGTACACCCCAAAAATGTTCACTTTCACAAAAACACATGGAGGAGCCAGTTATGCCATCTGCAAGGAACTACCTTGCTGATAAACTTTTTCTTCAAAATATACGGCCAACAGCAAGACTTATTCAAAATAACTAGACTTTATTGGCAATTGTTGTTACTCCTAATGCTGGCATCAAAGCAAGCCTCCTCCTAGATGATGTGGCCCTTAACATTACTGTCAAGACATTTAGAAAAAAAAATCATTGAAGACAAAGAATTATTTTGGCAAAGATTCAACTAGGATTTTCCATCAGAGACCCCAACTCATGTCTCGCCAAGTCAGGTATATGTTAACAGGATCTGCACACATTTACATTAGGAGAGATGAATTTCAAGGATATCTGATGACTGTCCAAGATTTGGGCCTACACAGTCTCCTGTCCCATCAAACTCCCATGGGCCACTTGTTTTTTTTTTTTTTTATGTGTTTTTTTTTGTTTGTTTTGTTTTTTTCAAAACCCTGAATGCTTTATTGAAAATATGCATACATAACACTTTTCCTACACAACAATACAAAACAGTACAATCACTTTTGTAAATAAGACATTGAACGCAAACCCACACATCATCCCTTCCCGCCCAAGCCCAAGAGACTTAGAGATGCTACAGTAAGCCCTTAGTATTCCCCACCCAGTCCCTACCCACCACCACCACCACCACCATCACCTTAGAGAAATAAGACATAGTTAAATCAGAAACAACTTCCTTGGTAAACTCAGACAGAAGAATAGAGAAGACACCAGGTTGCATACAGACATAGCATTTGCCACCAGCAGGTGAGTTATGAGTATTTACTGAAATGCTTTTCTGGGTTCTTAGTGTACATGAATTTGCCTCAAGTCTTCTGAAATGGTTTATGGCATGAAAGAGGAGTCCATTCTGTGGTCTAGGAGTTGAGAAAGAGGTTTCCATAGTGTGAATATCAGACCATACATAATCTACAGAAAACACCAATGTGTGGCTCGTGATTTGGCTTTGATACGGGTCAGAAAAGTAGCAGTTGCCAAACTACAATGGCACACCAAGCGGGAGATATCAGTTAATTACACAGACATGCAATTAAGTAGATTTTCACATGAAGGAAACTCTTTTAAAGGCGAGGGGTGGATAGTTAGAACCTGATTTGATTGTAGGTAACACACTTCCAAAGATTCTTCCCACTCCTACTGGCATGGGTGTTACTGTGCATATTCATTTGTGATAAAGGTGGTAGATAAAATGTAACTGAATACAAACAAACAATATGTATATATATGACAAAATAAAAGAAAAAAAACAAGAGGGGTTATGATGTTTACAAAAAAGGAGGACTCCAAACATCTGGTTATATTTTAATATGATCATACAGGGATAGAGATCAACCAAAAATGATATAATGTGAACAAAAATTTAAAGTAACAAAAAAGTTCAATAAAAACAGACAGAAAAGCAATGTTTTTAAACATTTTACTGTATATCAGTCTGTAGCAAATTGTCATTACATACCCTGAAAAAGGGAGGAAGAAAGCTTTGAATGGTGCAAAGACCACTGAATAACTTGGCTGGAAAGCAAAGGGGGGGTTAATGCTGAATTCTCTCAAAGCTCCAAGAGTGGTAGTCTCGATGTGAGGCTGAGCTTCATAATGTCTAGAAGGTAAGTCACTTCCTTTGGGTGCATAGAGGCATAGCAAGGGCTCAATTCCTTTAGCAATCTCCTTTTAAGTTTTAATTCTTTGCCAATGTGACCTTTAACGTCATTAAGAACGATGGCAAAATGTGGTGACCATAAGGTTATGAACTTCATGGATTTATGCCACTGCTGTATGTGCAAGAGAGCAGACCACTCAAAGTGCAGTGAAGGTGTTGTACATACTGAGGGTTTGTGTGCAACTGTGTGAGAAGGAAGGCAGTTTGTGTGTGTTTTCAGGATTGCAACAACACTCGCTAACTGTGCGCTCAGAGCATGGTTCTAGATATTGGTGCCTCTTCTCTGTAGGGCTGAACTGATAACTTGTCCACTAATTACAATCATTAACTTCTTTTAATGAAATGACCCATTGCTAACAACACAACACTTTAACCCCTCCCATTTGAAACATGCCTCACCTCACTCAGATTGCATTTTTTTATATACCTCTTCTTTTCTCAACAAATCTGATGTCAATATCTCAGTGCTGTTTCAAATGCCGCATGGTTAAGGACAAAAAACATTCTAATGTAAAAATTAAAGCCCCAGATTTAAAAAAAAAAAAAAAAATTCTATTACAAAATGGCCCTCAAGTATTCTTCGTTCCACAGATGGAGGTCCCTATGGGGCTTTGGATACTCAGAAATTGTTTAAAATCCTCTTTACAATTTTATTATGGGAACAGTAGCATAAGGGGTGGGCGGAAATCTGCTGGTGTGGATTGAACACACATTACAAAAGCGCGCCAATTAAATCTGCACCCAATAATGGCAACTTTCACTATTATGTGGATGCGTAATCGCTCTCAGCCACTCATAACCACTCACGCATGGAGGAGGGACAGCAGTCATTGTTGTGCAGTTTAAGTTGCACTCAAACTCTTTCACATCTGAAAGTACATTATCTGAGAAAGGTCGTGAATATGTCTTGATAGTGGAAACCACACCTCACTGACAATGTGTGACCCCCTCACGGTTGATATGTGACTTGTGAATCACTCTGTCCTCCTCTTAGGCAGATGTAATGGAGTTGTGCGGCAGCTAGTTTGACAGAGGTTGCTGAGGATGGGAAGGGAGGGGCCTGTCACTTGGAAATATTACAGCAACTGTCCTTGTTAGAAGTTAAATTAAGGAATAAAAAGTTTTTTTTTCCTAATGTCAAGAAACAGAAAGCAGAATCTTCACGCTAAAGCTTTCCATGGGCACTACTCGAGCTAAGATTCACCTCTTAAATGAGAATAAACGCTATGACTATCATAAAAAAATTGAAACATTTAGCATAGCCTTTTTTTTTCTGTTCTTTGTCAGCTGGTCGGTCAACGTTTTCATGGTGGATTTTCAGCCTTAGTCCAAATGGGCAGTTGACGAACATAGCAAGAAAAGAGGGGGAAAGTTAAACATACAAACAGAAGAGTTGCTAAATCCCCCCCTATGCATCATCCTCCCCCAACAACACCCCACCCATGTCCATGGAGACATTAGACCTGTAACATGAGAGACGAACAGGCAGACAGATGTAGTCCAATGAGACGGCTGGTCTGCGCTGTCTGTCTGGAGGTGCTCCAGGCTCAAGGTAGAAGTGGGTTTCCTGGGAAACTTGCAAGGACCTGGCATCGCTGGTGACCATGCAGCGAAATGGGAGGAGGAAGGGTTGGCTGGAAGAGAAATAGCCATTGCAGCCCACCAGTGAAAGATCCCGTTGGGCTCTGACTGGTTTTCCAGGCCTCTGGGTTGGGATCAGATTTTTGGATGAGGACTTGCATTTCCAAGGTGTCCATCATCACATCCACCACTTGTCTAGGCCAGTCAGGAGTCAAATTCTTCTCACTTTTGTTTCTCTTTTGTGTTGGTGGCAATTGTTTCTTTTAATTCTTCACTTTCTTTCTGGTGGTGTTCAATTTTTGTCTGCACGTTAACATTTTGTTTTATTGTGGGATTGTTGTATTGATGTCAAAGAAAGAAGTCATCTGCTCCATAGGTCACCATCAACTGTCCATGTTACTGCAGTTTTCTGTAGAGGGAAAAAAATACAAATGCTCTGTGAGCAGAATGGAATGAAAAAGAAATTTCACTCCAACACACTTTATGTCAATAAGCTCTAATTAACATTAATTTTTCTTGCCCAAGTTAAACTGCAATGTTATCAAAAACAGTCAAAAATCTATAAATAAAAACAAAACAAAACACACACAGTCGCAGAAATGTTATATCACTACCGTTGGGTCCGTCCGCCTCTTGTGAGTCGAGAAAAGGTGCAGGACCCCAGATACGCACTGTGCCATCATCTGAGGCAGAAGCCATGAGGCCTGGGATGGCCGGGTTCCAGCTCACACAGTTAACGGTACGTGTATGGCCTGTGAGCTCAGCAATAGGAAGTTCACCACGTCTATGCCAGATGTACACTTTGTGGTCTGGGAAGATAGATAAAAAAAAATGGGACAAAATATAGTAACTAGCGTTAAATGTAGCATGTTTGACAAAGCTTTGCTAAGTTTAATTCAGGAGTATTATGAGAATAGCCCTCTGTGTGTGAGCACTTAGTTTTTTCTTCTTCATCCTTGTCTGCACATCCCAACCAACATTCCTAATCTTCTTTCATGCAAAAATCAGTGACTTTAAACTTATGCCAGGCTTGTTAGAATAAATAAGAACCACTGCTGTGATTAGTAGCGTAAAAAATGAAAATGGGACTGATCATCTGTAGACTGCCCTCTTCATAAAACACCACACATAAATGTATTCACTATTCATTTGTTGTGACAAATAAAAAAAACATACATTCTGCAGCTGTGAGACTTTACCTTCACTGCCACTGGCAATAAAGTCTTCATTGTGTCCTCCGAAACAGGAGTGAATGGTGTAGAAGCCCTGCGTCACACCTCGGTACTTCCTCACCAACACCTGGTATTGAAGATCCCACAGGTGCACTCCCTACAAAAGGTTAGAAAAGAATAGCTTACCACTACTGAAGTATCGCATCATCTCATTTCTCCTTTATTCAACTGCATCATGCATTTTGTTTCTCAAATAATTAATTTGCTTTTTAAGAAAACACTAATTTGTTTATAATGCTTGCGATAGCTTTGCTTTTTAAGCAAGTTAACAGATATTTTTGATACTAATAATGGTAAAGTTCTTACCTGAGTTGCTACATTTAACAAAGCTAATCTACCGTTCTTTGAAACAGTAAAAGACATGATAGGGTGGTCCTCCTGAACTCTGCAAAGGACATGTAAAGAAGACAACACATCACATACGGATGTAGAATACAACAATATACGGCAGCTGATGAGGACATGATCACAATGAAATAATATGTACAGTTGTATACAGATACAACAGTTTTGACATGTATTGCTATATTATTTGTGGTAGGACATTATTTTTAAATTCATTTACATGTTTTATTAAATTTGTTTATAGCAAGTACCAGAAAAATATATGATTGATTAAGTAAATACATTCATTTTTAAATTTTCTGTGTATTTAACTTCAATGTCCATGTACAATGATGCAAGAGGTTTTGACACATACATGTTTCTGTCTGTGAGGTCCTCAAAGTTGTACCCCCGGATACGCTGGTGGGTGTCCGAGGCCAGCACTGTCCTGCCATCACTCAGGCACCACAGGCACTGCACTCTCACGCCCTCCCAGGAGTCTAACAAGTTACCATCCAGGTCCTGACAACACAGACAGCAGACCCCTCATCCCTTATTCTTGACAGGAAAATGAAAACACAGACAAAGCATAACATGGCAACCACTGTTAATACGGAAATCAAATACTCTTCTTTTAAGATAGACAACAGCAACAACAGTATTACCATTTGCATGCATTATCATCTACACATGAGACATACTTAGTCACCAAAAAACCTCATAAATCACCTGCTTAAAATGAGATTTAAAAAAAAAGAAAAAGAAAAACTAAAAAACAGAGGGAATAATCACCATGGGTTGAAAGCCATTTCTATTTTCACCGCCTAGAGTAACTCACATACATCATGATTTCATTCTTTAACATGCAAACCTCATAGCCTTCAAAATGAACCAGGATGAAAAGAGGAAAAGTATTTAGGAAGAAAGAAAACCACTTTAAAAACATGTTTTAAATAAATAAATATTACATAAAATGAGAAAAAAAATGTCTCCACTTACACACTGATAAAATTGTCCTCTTTGTCCTCCAGTGACAAAGCGTTTGCCATCAGGGTTCCAGGCCACACTGGTCAGACTGTCTTCATGGGACTGGGACATTTTAGTCCGCAGCTCCCCCGTCTGGTAAAGGAAGAGATTGACAAAGGCAGTAGAAAAACAGAGGAGGATACGAAAAATGGGGGAAGGGAGAGAGCAAGAAGACACATTAAGTAAGAGTGGGGGAGGGATAAGTAATAGGAATAGAAAAGGGAGGGGGTGGGATTGGTGAGGAGAAGAGGTCATTGAGTACATACAGTACAGCACAACATAAAGGATCCATAGCCTGTTTTAGAATTAAGATACATAATATTACTGGCTTTACTGATAAAAGTGGCATTTATTCAGATAAAGGACAGTGTTGAATAAATACTCTGGTGGCTTCATTCACACAAACCCATCCATGATTATGAAAAATGCACACAGTTTATGACATGTCAATAAAATGTAAAAATATATCAGCTGAGATTAAGCATGAGGTCATGGTTTCCTTAAAGAAAATATGTCATGTTGCTATCACAACTCATTTTGACTTAGCAAGTGCTTGACAATGGTTGTTTTTTTTATAAAAACAAAAGCTTCTCTATACATTTATACTTGCTTATTCATGCATAAAGCAGACACTATCAGCATAATGGAAAAGAGTGAATGAATGGGGCATATAGGCATATCTCCTTCTCAACTTCTTCACTAAATTTAAATGACGTATTCTCAGATCTACATTCTTGCACAAAATGCCACCGTCACATTCACAACATACTTTGGATAACTTTTGGAAACACTGCTGTTTGAAGACATATTAAGGAAAAAGGATGAAGTTGATGGCTTTGGATTCAGAATCTTCTTTGCAATAACGCTACCTGAACATTCCAGAGCCAGAGCTCAGAGCAGTCATCAGGTCCACAAGCAATCAGATAGGTGTCATCAGGACTCCAGGCTAAGTAGGAAACGCCGTATGCATGCCCCTCCAGGGTTCGGAGCAGCTTCAGCTGGTGGCTCTCCTACACAGAGATAAAGAAAAGCATCACTAATGAAGTGAGACATGGTGAGGATTGGGTCTTCTTATGTGCCAATATGAAAAGTTAAAATAAAAGAAAAATGGCTGTCATTAAAAGGGAAATTCCCAAACTTTCCAGACAACTCTAAATAATGAAATGCAGACTGTGCAACAAATTATTCTATTTATTGTCTGACAATGACTTATCATAAAAGAACAAGCCAAGGTCAGGTTAAACCTGGGGAAATCACACGACTATTAAAGGAAGCAGTTTGTCACAGGGCTCTTATCTAGTTCATATAAGGTAAAACTGGAAATAGAGTAAAGCCTGAGTGAACAAACCAAATTTAACTTTAAGGATGAAAAGAATGTTTTACTTTTTTAAATTATAGAGAATTCCCATAATCCAAGACTACAAATATTACAGCTCCAACATGCTGGAAAAAAGAAGGTTTCCCATGGAAACATCTATAAAAAAATGTATATGACTAAAGTAAAATTATTCTTAATGCTTAATTGGAAGAATCTGCTTATCAAAAAACAACAGCGTTGAAAATGACAGTCTTCTTTTATCTTTAACATGCCTATGTTTATACTGTAACCGTGTCATATTTATACATATCTAAAGTTAACTGTGCGTATGGATTTAGAAATACATTTCAATCTGTATTGCATATTCTTTTGTTACATTTTAGATTATTTTAACTGATGTACTTTTTAAATGCTAACCATATCAGACACAAGGAATAATCAATTTGGCTATATCAGACATGTATGCTTTTATTTGAATTTAGATACATGTGCATTTTCCTTTGACAAAGTGAATTAGAGAAGAAGAAAAAAAATCAGATAAGGGCAAATAAACCTGAAACATAATGCAGAAAAAGGCAGAAAAGCTTTGGAATAAATCATAAACAAAAAGGTAAATTATTATTTTTCCACACTCACCGGGTCCACTTGCCAGATTATGACAGTAGTGTCTTTGGAGCCAGTGGCTAGTTTGGTGCCATCATTGGAGAATTTGCAGAACCACACCTCATTACAATGCTCCGTCAGAATCTGCTGGGTGTAGCAAGGGAACTGTTTCCTGTAACAATAGATGAAAGCTTAACATTTCCATTGCATATGTCCTTCATATAGATCTCTTTAGAGTATATTAATGTCCTTTAGTATTTTAGTTTTGTAACAGCATGAGGTCAAATCATGTATAAGTATGAGGTGCTGCAGTGAGTCAATTCAGCAATGTGTCTATGAACTTGGGAACTTGCGCAGTACTAACCTGGTGCAGACGTGATCAAGGAGAAGGGAGACCGAGTCCAGGTCATCATCCAGCTTGGTGTTATGATAAAGGCAGCGGTCCCTCTGCAGCTCCACTGCTTGCCGCAGCAAGGTATGCAGTCGCCGAGGGGGCAGCATCACAGATGGTGGCAGGTATGCTGCAACACACAAAAGAAGCAGTACACAAGTTTATCCTGTTGAAATCAGGCAAAGTGTACAAGCTCTTCAAAGTCATTTTAGGAAAAAGTCTCCTCACTCTGTAATTTATCGAGCAGCCGGCAGCGTGAGGCTGTGCCCTTGCCCTCCCAGTCTGCCTTGGCCCTAAGATCTTCGGCATGGCTGCACATTAAGTACCTACAAGAAAACACAATAACACTACTCAGACAAAACAGCAAACTGTGAGGAAATTATAGCAAACATAGCACGATAAATGTAAAACACACAAAAAATACTAGACTTGTTGAAATGCCATCACCAAGGGGTGAGAAGTGGCATAAGGGAAACTGTTATCAGTAAGAATTTTATTTAAAATTTGATAGAATTTAGGGCCAAATGACACACTGTCCAAACAAGAACTGACAGTCCAAAAATGTGATGGATCTATAGGTTAACTCCTAATCCAAGTCACTGCCTGTTATGACAACTAGGCTGATAGGTGAGTGATTAATTCCCACTACTTGATTTGCTGAAACCAGTGGAATTGTCCTGATTGAATCCTTTCCCACACTGTGGTTGATCGTGTCATAAACAATCCCAACCTTTCAAGACAATGCTTGTGGTTGTACCAAAGACACCACAGCTGGTCTAAAAAAATATTCCACTAAAGACTCCCCAATGTGTACCTGAAAAAATAAAATCAAGCCTTGCAGATGATGAAACAACACTACATCACTAAAATAATGTCACAGACCTGCAATAGTGAATCAAGGGCAACACTGAATATTAATAGAACCAAATGAGAATATGCCACGTGAATAAGTGAAAACAAACTGGTGACAAGGTCAAATAGGAATATTGATCCAAGCCATCCACATTTAAAATCTAAATCACAAATTAAAAGTGAAATGATTGACTCTAAAATTCAATTCCCCAATGACAAAATGTGTGAAACACTGGTTTCAAGATGAATGCTTAACTCTAGCAAAAACATGCATCTGGTCCTTACTTTGTGAGAAAGCTTCTAACCTGATATAATTTGGACTTTCATTTTCACCATGGATGTGACTGGTTAAAACTGACTGCTACATTGATATGTCCTGGCTTTAATAATCAGCTTTAAGCTTGTTGTTAAAGTGTAATTTCCTTATTAAAGAACCAACAACATATTTTACATTTCCACACCCGAGTAGCATCGTGCACAAATAAACCAAGTAATCAAGCTGACTTTTGGTTACATGTCACCTTTTCATAGCTAGCACACCACAAGTGGTGGAAGTTGCATCATTTTGTGATCAAGGGCTACACAAATTGTTTGAAGATGTGCATTTGTGACTACAGGTTGAATGATTTGATGACTGCCACGAAACAGGCGCAATATTAAAAACATACCCGCTGAGTACATGGATGCGTTCTGTGTTGTACTTGAGTGGCGTCAGCTCTCCACGGAGCACCTGCAAAGCTTCCAGTACTTTGCCATCCTCCAGATACTCTAAGTATTTCTGTTGCAACAGCAGGAACTTCATACGCTGAGTGGAAAAAGGAAAGAAAGAGGTAGAGAGAAAATATTTCTTAAAGAATGGAGGAATTCACTTATGTGAGCTTGAAATCATTGAACCAATGACAGCTAAATTGCACATAAAAAAAATAAAGACGGATCATGTCACATTAGCACAAAGGTAAGTTCAAATTGAATCACTTAAAAGAAAAGTAAAAAAAAAAAAAGTTGCCACATAATATTTAAACCCCTGTTTGCAATCAAAGCTAAAAATGATGGTGGCATATTATGAGACTGTTTATTATTATCAGAGGACATTTTTAGATGCATAGTAATGACAACATCACCAGCCTTATTCTGTAAAACTGATGGCTAAAGGTAAGTGTTTACCAATCACTTCCGTAACACTTGTGGCATGAAGTATTTTGTATTGAAGCAACCACATTTATAACTACCACACATATGTTCAAGACAGCATCCACCCATGTATATCTGCAAAGAAAGAATGCAGAATCACAACCATCTTCAAATTCTCCAACTATGCGTTTAAAGTAAACGGATTATAAATATATCTGTGACAGAAAGCAAACCCCAAGCTAGAACTGCTGTTAAGTTATGTTAAACATTATGGAACAAGGTTCAACTCAAGAACTGGAATGGATACCTTTTTGCAGTAATAGGATCAAATATAATGGTACATGAATTTTGCAATAACCCTACAAACTACAACAGAGCAGCAGGTGCCTGACTGAGACACAAGGGAGCATTTTAGAGACTAATATTTTCTTATAATTCCTGTAATAGTTGGGGCTTATTAGGCGTAGCTAAGTTCAATGTTCAAGCTAAGACTATAAAGAATATATTCTCATACAAATGCATTAGGTAGACCTACTTCTATTATTTTTTACCACAAACTAATCTATACATCCATTAATTTAAGTAGCTTTAAAGCTTTGCTTTAAACAATCAATAACTAAAATAATTAAGGGAACAAACCGTGGGTAGGGGGGGTCAGTTAAAAAAACCAAAGAACAAAACAATTGCACTTTCATTTCCCTAAATGCCGTGATGTCAATTTCTAACACTGAACTTTCTGAGGTTTAATCCAGAACATTTTAGCTTTGAATGTTGAACAACAGGGACCTGCTTTATAAGGGCACCATTCTGGAACACCCAGCTGTGCATGGTAACTGACTGTTATTCAGCCCAGTTCAGGTTTGGGCAAAGGGAGCTTACCACAATAGCGTTTGGAGAATGCATCAGTGCTCTCAGCTCATTGAGATCATTCTCAGCCTGGACCAAAACAAAGAGAGTGGTGGAGGGGAGAAACAGAGGGAGAGAAATCATTAGCTCAGCAGTTTCAATGGAAAACTAAATAATAATAATATGAATATGAACAGTAATAGGGCTCTTAAGCTCAATGTAAATTAAGACTTTTGTGATATAGCTAATGCCCATGTTCTTCCAATATAATTAACAAAAAGGGGCAATAATGCCTTAAATAAGTATAAAATACTCTCTACCTTTACTATTTTGCAGGTAAGCTAAATTGTTGGAATCAAAACAAAGCCAAACAAGTGGCTGGTTTACTCATGATTTGCAGAAATAACAACCCTGCTGCCCACATCCTGAAATGTATTACCATTTGGCCCTAGGCTGCAGTTAGTTTCCCAAACTTCAGTTCTGACTTAACGTTATCATTCTAGCAGATTTATTTCAATAGGTTCTATAGTTTTATAAGCTTCAGCTCTAAAATGTAGGTCTGAGTGGCTTTTTTTACTTTGAGGAGGGTAACACAACAAAGACTGGTGATTTAAAAGCCGCTAACATAAATAAAAACCTACGTAAACGCATTAAAATGAACTAATAAAAAACAAACATGTCGCAATTCTAGCTGCTTTTTTTCTTTCTTATCTGTAATGCTTTTAATGTTTTATGTAAAGCACTTTGAATTGTCTTGAACCAGAAAATGTGCTATACAAATGAACTTGCCTTGCCTCAGATGCCACATTAGTAACTCTACCATGGCCTTCACAACACAGAGCAAAAATAATGTGCAAGACTTCAGGGACTTGAATAAGCAACATTTAATCATACTTCTAAACTTGAATATGATAATAATCCCATAATGGGACACAAGCCTTAATATTTCATTGTATAGTGATATCCAAACTGTTTATTAATATTTCAGAAAGCATATAAATACAAAGAAGTTTTACTGCTAAATTATGTAATTCCTTAAAACTGATTTCCATTCTTCTAAAATGTAAAAGTTTTTCCTTCAAGTTCTAATTATTCAAAACATAATGTTATGACAAAAACAATATATAAAATGAAAACTAAATTTGCTGCTGGAGCATGGAAGAGTTTCTGTAAAGCTATGTGCACTATAAATACCACCTCCAAATTCAATAGCACAACAGAACACCCTGGAGTCAAATACAGATAACCACTGGTACTAGTCAAGAATGTTTATGGGTCTTGTACAGCATGAACTTATGTAACTGTAATCCAAATACAGATGACTTAATGCGTTTTGCTTATGCTCTCAAATGAACAGGAAATACATTTGCTTTTATTGAAAAAGAGAAGAAAAAACCCAAGTGTCATCTGCAACTATATATTGTTTAGGTTAGCTGGTTTCTTAACTAAACTGTCCATTTTACAGCAGAATATGGTCAGCAGGTAAAAAGTACAATCACAAATTCCCCATTTACCAAAATGCTCAAACCGAACCAACCTTGTCCCACTCCCCCTCCATGACATGGTTGTGGAACTTGGTAGCAGAAGGGTGCTCCAGTCTGCAGCCCGATTCCTGCATCAGCAAGTCCACCGTCTGACTGCAGACACACACAGGAGGTTGAAGGGAGGCAGACAAAGTTATACTGATGAAAGACACAAGACATTATGGAAAGAAAGACACAGGAGGATGACTTTGAAATTAAAACAAAGCTGGCTTTTCAGCCGTCAGCATTCAGTCGGTAATCAGAACTGTGAGCTCAGTCAGCAGGATGTTGAGAAGTCAGGACATGGTTATATGAAGTGACATTTCAAGGAAAACCATTGCAGTCATTTCACCATGTAATACAATGTTATACTTTTAGGGTTTTAGGGTTACAAATATGCGACTTGGTGATCTGTCAAATCAATTTAAGGTCAGTATTGATATCAAATGGCTGAAAACGGGAAGCTGCAGTTTCAAGGCCTACTGTAACTGGAGGATACCAACCCAGAGCAGTTGTGTCACCACCAGAGTATTATCTGTAGACAGTAGGAGGTTCATTAACATGAGGCTAGCTCTCACTGCAGTTGACATCACCCTCTCAGTCTGTCAACCATGCACCATAACCATCTGTCTAAACACTATCTCTCTACTAAACACACTCCACCACCATTAATGTGCCAGCTTAGATGTGCATGCTAGATAATGAAAATGATTCTGCAATGGGGGGTTGGGGATGGCTGACACCTCCAGGATGATGACATCATTCTCAGGTATCAATGAAGTGGCGCAGCAGCTGAGTCTCTCATCCAGCTGACTGCTACACTGATTTCTCTTGCATTTCCTCGACTGAAATACAGGGGCTCTGTTTCATACCAAGCCATGCCATGTATCGCCCTAATCCACCCCCCATTGTAAACAACGATGTAGTCCTATATTTTATAATGCTTTGTAATGGCTGCTTTACTCTCTCAGCTGGACATCTCAGATCAACGGATGTATAGCTACACAACAGCGACCACCGCGGCCACGTTGAAGATGAGTACACATACATATCATGAAAGCCCCACTATGCTATAATTAGATACAAGCAAAGCGTTTCCATCTAAAACAGCTGGTAGAGAGCGCATTCCTCAGCCGCCATGAAACCAACTGATTCTGCTCATTTCAAGAACAAATGTCGCCCTCGGTATTGACTTTACATAACAACATGTCCTTAAAAAAAGCAGGTTGAGACAGGCTGCTGACACATTGTTCTGACACAGTGACACAAAAATGAAGGCATTAATCCAAGAGAGAAGTGATAATGTACACCACACAGCTAGTTGTTATGAATAATTTGATTAATTAAAAAGCTGCTTAAAATGTCACTGGGAATAACAAAATAACCGCGACTGTTTTCATAAGCATCCTCGTTATTGCGGCGTTTTAAGAGAATTTCTGACTTATCTATGCTTCTCGGAAACATCTTCGATAGAAAAAAATCTTTATTTCGCCGCGTTACTGGAAAATTAAGATAAGCGCCACTCGTCTCTCCGAAAATTGATGTTGACAACCCATACATTAATCTCACATTTTTCCGCAATTATTTTGCGCAACAGCCCTCGAACCGCAAAAAAAAAAAACACCGTACACTACAAACTCGATAATCCTGCTCTAGTACTTTAATGTGCAGCTACAGCAAGGCTTTCCACTCTCATGACATTGACTTTTGTATCACTAAAAAAAACCGTAACAACTTAATAAATCATGTCTTATGAGAATTAATGTTAATAACGTCGGATGATGTAATGTCTTTATCCAGTTCGAAATCCATCTCTTTTGTCAGCGCATTAAGGCATTATTATCATAATACGTACTTCATTTCGTGGTTAATTGTGAAAAAGCCACATGTTAGGTTGTATTTTTTGTATGTGTAAAGGTTTAATGTCAGGACACAACACCACAGCGGTGGCTAGTGCTGCTCGCGATCAAGCTAACTGTTATTGTGCAAGATGGACCCCTTCTTTCTACCAACTGCCTAGCTGACAGGCTAACTTACTACCCCATCCCCCATGTTTGTGTTGTCAAGCGCTCTACTAGCGCTGAAATAGCTGCAATTTAGCATTTCCACACAAAACACCTCTGATATACATCGCTCTTTATTTGTTGTACGCCAACAATACGTGCCAATGGAAGTTTGTCCTCAACTGACATATTGTATAAACTTACTTCAGCCCCAGTCCGTGGAGATGTTGTCCTATTAATCGTATGACATCTTCCTCCGCCTGCGATAGTCTTTTCTTCTTTTTAAGCGAGCCAACCTCCGAGCTCGAAGCCAAAGAAGCAGCCGAAGTTCCCGAACAGGGCCCAATTGAAGATCCATTACTGGTACCGAGACCGTTGCCGTTGTCTGTGTTGGACAGAAGCCCATTGGAGTGGGTTCCACCAGCCGAGGACGACTCCCCGTTTTGTGCGCTGTTTAGGCAGGAAAGATCTGTCGATTCTTGTCCCTGTCCTGCCCCGTTTGACTGCATGCTGCTGCTGAGGTTGTTGACAACACTTCGGTTAAAGTGGATGGCTGAGGTGGTTTGAGAGTGTGTAGTAAGTCCTAGGACAACTCCAGAGAGGCCTGTTACAACTGCTGAAGCCCCGGGCTCTCCTGCTCCCTCCGCCGCCGAGGCTCGGTGCTTCTTCCGCGGGGGCGGCGACGCTCCGCCGGTGTCCGAGTCGGAGGAGGAGGAAGCGGAGGCCAGAGTTTCCTCACCGAGAGCGGCCGTGGTTAGAAGCCGGCGGAGCTCCGGGTGGGAAATTAAAGTTAGGCTTCCAGATTTGAGGCCTCGTTTTTTGGGCTTAGAGCGTACTGTCAGTTGGTCCGTTTTGTTGATGTTTCTCTCAAAACAGCTGCAACTCTAATGGAGTCCTGACGATGTGACGTAACCGGAAATTCCTACACTACCATGCTTCCGGGTAGAATTATAATCCATGGGTGGTGCATGGGAACCTCGTTAGCATAATGAATACCCGACAATAATAACATCTCAAATAGAAATGTATCTGAATTTTTTTAGAGTCTTGTATTTCCATATAATAATAATTTAATACAAATTTGTATAAGAAGTAAACCTCCTAAAGACATTGCACAGACAGCGTTTCCAGAGTAACTGATTTATGACAACTCTTGTAAATGTAGATCGTAAAGAGTAGTTAATTGATTTGATTCCCACAGGTAATTAGAAGACAGCAGTTCAGCATCTATGAACTGAGAAATTGTACTGTTGAAATTAGAATGCTTTTTCAATTTTAATTCAATGTTTGAAGTGGGGTAATAATTATTTTGAAAACGACTCCAAAACAAACAAACAAACAAACAAACAAACAAACAAACAAACAAACAAACAAACAAACACACAAAACTGTGAGCGATATGTTGCACCTTATTAAGCTAATTCGATTAATTAAGTGTTACAAAGACCAACAGGCCAGAAACAAGGTAGGGCATAGGAGCCTGCCAGAGGATTAGCTATTTCTGAAGTGAAAATAGAGAAATATTCAATATTTTATGACAGATTGTAAGAGACAATAGTTCACAGAAAAAAATATTGGAAATGTCAAAAAAGCTTTAACATTTGTATAAATCTGTATACTAGCTAAAAGTCTGAAAACTGATTGAAATTTGATTTTTTTTTTCAAATCATGGCCCCTGCATCCTCCAAAGTGAAAAGTAGCAGAGCTATCCTGCATGTAATTAGTTTACAGTTCAAAGTCCAAGATCTGTTGGAATGAGGGTCATGGGTGTATCTTTGGTACCATCAGTGCCCCAGATGTTGGAGTAACATCTTTATTTTATTATGCACTTTATTTCATTTCTATAGTGTGTTCAGCACTTTGTTTTCAACTCATATTGGGTTTTAGTGCTCCATAAATAAAGTTGAGTTAACATGGCAGTAGGAAAAATGATTTTGAAGGGTGCAGGCAGTAATGCTAAACAGGCTTTCTTACAGGCTGTAGCAAATAGGACTTAAACAAATTGTTAAGCCACTGAAATCCTGTATGAAATGACAGTAGGAGAATAGTTTACTTTCAAAACTATAAAATTGATCTGTACAATTCCCAAAAGTTCATTAAAAAAAAGAAAGAAAAAATTCATAGATGCAACTTTACTAACTCAAATTCTCAAAATGTGAATTTTGCATTACAGTTAAAATATGAGTATAGCTTTTGAAAGCAGTTTATCAGTTTCAGCATTTGGCATGTGATTGCCAATCATTAAAACAAATTTCTACAATTAAATGGTCAGTATATAACTCAGTATATACCAAATTGGATTTAATTTAAAAACGGAACAATTAAGGCCATCATGTGTTTATCAATCCAAGCCTAATTTCGTGTAGCTAAACCTTACAGGAATCCCTGCTCACCGACACTATGAGTGAAAGAATGAATCAATCACTGATTAGACATACACAAAACAAGGGCCCGTGAGAAACATCCATTGTGTTAATAATTTGATTAGTGATTGCAGATCAAACAAAATTACAAGTCAGATTGAACCAGTTAAAGATAATCACCTTTACTATACTGAAATATTCAATGGCATTCATTTAATGACTTTCTAAACATTAGCATCTAATTCCTGCATTTTCAACAAGTGATCAAGTCAGCTGAGAATGCATTTAAAACACGGCAGAAAGAAGCATTAAATCCTAATGGAAACTTGTTTTATTATCACAGTATAAATGCAGTGTGATAAGTCTACATTATTTTACAATCCTGAGCTCAAGGCCAACAAAAAGCTTAGTTTACAGATACAGACAAGAGAAAGATAAGCACATCTGGAATCCCCCTTTGCAAGAATTATAAGTATCTAATTTTTTTTTCCAGATAGACGACAGAGCTTCTTTTGATCTTGGTACGATGATACTACACTTTTCAATATCAAAGATAACGCTGTGTCATTGAGATCAGATGTTTGAAAAACACATGTTTCACTGTTGTTCCAGGAAGTTATAATAATTTTTGTTTATTCAGAAACCATTGATTCTAATTTCATGCATCTTAATGTTCGATAACTGGGAGTTTGTTTACTTTTTCTTTGTAACATAATCTGTTTGGAATTATTTAAGTCGTAAAAATGACTACAAAGATATTATGTATTTAATTTCAAGTGTATCACTTGCATCTGTTGGCACTGTTCCAAAGAAGTTTTCAAATTTTCTTGTTCACAAACATTTAAAAAAAACTACTGGTGTTTATGGGGTGTGCTTGTAGAAATCTATTAATTAAGTCCAACATGATCAAATCTTTAAAGAAACTCTGTGAAATATTCATATAATATACACAACTTGGCCCTGCGACAGACTGGCGACCTGTCCAGGGTGTACCCTGCCTCTCGCCTGATAATTGCTGGGATAGGCTCCAGCCCACCTGCAACCCTGCATGGATTAAGCGGTACAGAAAATGGATGGATGGATGGATATACACAACTTGACAAAATAGGTTTTTGTTCTTAATTGTTATGTCAGGGCTGCAATGGTCTTGATAGCAGTATAACAGTATTTTGATGTGTTGACCTACTTCCTTAAGCTTTGCATAAACAATAGGGTTTATTAAAAAAACAACTTGAAAAATGAGCTATACATGAGAGAATTCAGGTAATATACTTCATAGGTCTATCTATACATTAATCACATGAAAATCATCAGGAAATGTCCTCTACTTGGTGTGGAAGAGCAGTGGTCGCTGGACTGGCATTGCAGCTGGGCTTGTCTTTCCCTTTCATGAAGAAGGTAAGAAGCTCTCCTTTCCCTTTGACAAATATGGGCCCTCTTTGTATAAAGCGGAAGCCATACTCTTTCAGGATGTCATAGCAGTCTTCCACCACCTGAGGGCAAAGCAGGACACAACATTAAAAGGAGAAGGATTGACTCCGGCCTCTCTGCAACCATGCATTGGAATAAGCGCGTATAGAAAACTGATGGAAGAATGACGTGTTGTGTGTGCGAACTGTTTGTGTCTCTCTGCTACCTGGATATTTCCCATCACTCCAGTTGACTCCATTCTGCTGGCCACATTGACGGTGTTCCCCCAGATGTCATAGTGAGGTTTACGAGCGCCAATCACTCCAGCAAGAACTGCTCCTTTATTCATTCCTAAAGAGACAGATGAGCTGACATAAACACAGAGTTACACAGAAGAGGTATACACATGCAGGCCCACACTCACCGATGCGTAGCATGAAGTTGTTGAAGGACTGTTTGTTGAGGTTGTCAAGGGTGACTTTCATGGCTAAGGCAAAGTCTGCCAGATCAGAAAGGTGCTGCCAGCGCACTGTCAGTGATTGGTCTTCTGGCTGTAGAAGAAAAGTTAATCAAGAAAACTTTTAACAATTTAGTTGTTTAGATAAAACAATAGAGCATATCGTTACAGATGCCATAACAGGATCACACCTTACGGTTGCTGTATCCATTAGTGTTACTCTCTGGCGTGAGTCCTGAGGCAGCCATGTAGGTGCTTCCTATTGTCTTGATCTTCGTGATGCACCGAAATTCTTCTCTGTCCAATAACTAGTGGGAAAAGTAGACACTGGTTACTCCCAGTTGTGGGCCAATAAAAAACATATGTGGATCCTTCGTATTGTAATGTCACACAAGAGTTGTGCTATTATCTCTAACTGTGTACAGCCAACTCCAGAGTGCTAGAACCCACGCTGTCAAAGTCCGAGATGATCTCATTTAGAATCCTGAGACACTCAATGCCTCCATTGTTGATGCCCTCTTCAGTGTAGAAATCAGAAAAGTTGGGGATGGAAGCAAACATCACACCTATTTCATCATAAGACTGACTGTACAGCTCCTGCAAATGACAAATTGCATGTTGATAAGTTTGTTGGTTCCATTACAGAATATTTTGATCTCTTATGTGTAATTATGCAACAAAACACAAGATGTCACTGTTGTCTACAAAGAAGGCAAAACGCTGAACTTGATTACATAATACTGCAGGATATTCCTTTGCCTTCATCTTGACATTCCTCACATCTTTTTATCTACTTCTTGGATATTCAAACAATACTAAACCTAAGGTAAAATCATATATACCTCATCTCTCTTTTTAGTGCCCAGGAAGTGTTTGGCCACATGCTCTGGCAGCATGTTGGTAACCAGCGCTTCATTCCAGCGTCTCATCTCAGACACCCTCTCCTTCTGGTCGTGCACGCCAATCTTCCACAGAAACAGCTTCCTGGATTGACGTTCCAACTACACAAATACAAGTTTAATAAATCAGCAGTGAGGTGTTTTGACAGAAAATTATGAAACATTGACCTGCTTAGGTGCTGGTTCTCATGACAGTAGCTGGCTGTGGGTCATGTAGATTGGACCCTCTGTGATGTCATAGTAACTCACATGGCGAGCAAAGAAGTAAAAGCTAATCATCATGACAATAATCATCATGGTCATGAGGTACTTGGATGGCACCATGGAAGTTCTAGGGACACATGGAGAGAAACGACATTAGACACAACACATGCAGACCTACCAGCGCCTCCTGTCCAAAAGAAAGTGCAACAATAACATAAAAGATTTGTGTAAATACTCAACCATATCCATTTCTCACCTGTAGGAAGCAAACTGAATGTAGTCATATAGATCATATATGTCCCGCCAACTGTAGATGTTAACTGCTCCAGTTGCTGTAACGACCAGCACCATGAGGCCCAGTTTAATCAGGTGGCTGACCTGCACCAACATGGCGGTTGCAATGAGTGACATCACAGCCATGAAACTGTAATATTTTGGATTCTCTGCACAGCCTCGGTCACCAAGAGACTCCAGCATGGGGCCAAAGGTACCGTTGAAGATCCGAAGTGATGATGGTACACAGCTTAGCTGCAAAAAAACTACATGTTTAGTTTGAAACAGGATTAAATTGCAGAAAATCCATTTACTAATAGCCATATATTTTTGGTCAAAATTGTTACAAGTTGATCATTTTTCAAGTCTTTAGAAAAAAACGTGACTGTTTTCAACATGACAGCCAAGTCAGTTAAACAAATGTTCACTTTAGCATCCTTTATTCACATCGGACCTCAAAGGCAGCAGTGTGTGTAGCAGGTTGCCCCTGTGGGGCCGTGACAAATGAGCCAGTCGGCAGCAAGACAGACAACTAATGGACTCCACTGGGAACATGTAGTCAGACACATAAAAGGCAGTGATAGTTTAATGAACAGGAAGTGGAAACAAACTAATCTACAGGTACCCACACTTTAGATTTGGATGGAATTTCAAAGACACTGTGTGCTTTTTCTTGTAGTGACTTAAAATTACATAACATGACAAAAAGAGGGTCTTGCAGTTTTACCATGTCGGCAATCACAGCCATGGTTAGAACAAATATGGCTGCCATAGCCCACGTGTTCCTCGCCCACCGGGTGCGGTCAATCCACATTGAGAAAGAAACCAACCTCTTGGAGAACATCTGTGACAAGTACACAGTAAATAATTAGCAATGGAAATGAAACAAAAATCGGTTTTCTGAAGCACTCGTTTAAAATTGAAAATAAAATTTGTTGTGTTATTTGGCGGCAAATTTGCACTGCATTTACATTACTAAGCCAAAAGGGTTTGGGGGAAATAAAAACAAACTAAAAAAAGGACATTAGATGATTAATTTAGCCAGACGGTAATATTTCTTATATTCTCACCCTGGGAAAGATCGCAGCCAAGGAGCAAACAGCGAGGATTAGTAACAATGTCTGTCCTACTGCAAGAGTCACATAGTTCACAACCAACCTGCAACAAGAACACAATTTATAACAAATAATTTAATCCGAACAGAACAAAACCAAAACCGGAACTTTTAATCATTCTGATATCGTTATCAGCTGAATGCTAGGATCATGCTGTAGGATTAAATGAGAAACATTAACTCACAGTGGATCTATGAACACCTCCATCGCTGTGATGAAAAAGAGCACTATAATGCAGCAACAGAAAGCTGCTCCGCTTCGCTTCTCCTTCTCTGAGGAGAAGTGCTCTTCCAATTTTACGTCCACAAAACGTAGTGAAATAGGGTTGATCTGATGATCCTTCATTCTGTAGAAAAGCATGTACTTATGGTGGAAAGACCATCAATAACAGCACATATACTAAGGGCACGCTTATATACAAAGCTAAGTGTATTTTTTGTCTTTCCTAGGACACATCGGCTAAGAATGGCATTGAAATTTGCACATTCATTTCTTGAATTTAAACTTTAGAGATTTTACTCTCTAATCTCTTGTTTCTCTTACATTTGCTGGGATTCTCTGTCCAGCAGCTCCTGCTGCAGCCGCCTGTTGATCGCTTGTTCCTCAACAATTTTACTCCTCTGGTGGTTGTCAGCAACAAAAGAGAGATCAGATATGTTTATGATCACAAAGTAACCTTTTTAAAATGTCTATATTTTGAAAATTGCCTTTTTTACAGGATAATCCAATCCAATCCAATCCACTTTATTTATATAGCACATTTAAAAACAGAACATGTCACCAAAGTGCTGCACAATA
>JAOXYM010000024.1:10574074-10589251 GCA_028567055.1 Leptatherina wallacei | reverse complement strand
CAGACGAGACTTAAAGCTCTCCACTGTGGGGGCAGTTCGGACTTGGAGGGGCAAATTGTTCCAGAGTCTTGGGCCAAAGGGATAATGTGCAAGGCTCTTTCTGCCATGACACATTTGATCCCTTGGTAGAATACATGAAGATGACAGCGACCGTAATTATTCAAAATGTGTGGTTAAAAACCTTTTTAAAGATGTGACATATGCACCTCAACAGCATTTGACAGGGTTTTGTACGCTTGAAAAGTTTGACAGCTAATTGAATAAGGGTAAAATGTTGGATGCTGGATGATGGGGTTTGAATGTAAAAACACTATCCTGAAGTCAGAATTCAAGGTCTGTGCTTACAGAAGACAACCTCAGAGCCAGTGGGAATACAGCTTGGCATCTAAACAAACCGACATGTGAAGTCAACTTCAGATTCAATTTCATGTGGGCTCAAGTTAAGCACATGACAGTTAAAATAGGTTACCTCCTGTTTAGAGTTAGGAGACATGGACTGCTGTAAGGATGTGTTCCCCTTGGTTACAGTAGTGTTGATCAGCTGGACTGAATTTCTGTTGGTCAGTGCAACTGACATCTGAGGAAATAAAAGTTATATTCTTAGAATGTATAAAATATATATCATATATTTTCAAAAATATATATTTTTCATGCTTTCATGCCCTGAATGGTTTTTTTTTAATTGTTGTTTTTTTTTTTTTTTAAAGCACAAACCACTCACATTCCTACTGAGCCCATTAACTGGGTGTTTAGGGACTAGAACCAAATAAGTTTCAATGCCCTTCTCCAACAGGTAGTCGCACCTCTCGCCACCATTCCCTGGCTCCAGTTCATATTCCCCATGTAAGCTGTCCTTTGTGCTCTGGGAAATGTGCACTCTCCTGCGCAGCAGAGAAATCTCTTGAAATAAATACAAAGATTGGGACTGATTTATTTTGAGCAACAACATTGTTTTCCTACCCCGGAATTCCTCCAGATTCCATCTTGTTGGCCACAGTGACATCTGTGGACCAAACATCAAACTGCCAGCGCTTCTGTCCGAGCACTCCACCGAGCACGGTGCCTGTGTGAACACCCACACGCATGTCTACCTCGGTTTTTGTCTTTTCCCGCACATATCTGAGCAAAAAGAGAGAAAGCAGGAAATCATTCTCCCCTTAACGGTTTGCATTCACACCATCCCTGTTTTTATTGCATGCTCTTAAAAAAAAGAAATCCATGTTTAGATTTCACTCCAGCTAAGCTCAAGAAATCTGTTTTCCTGTACCAAACTTATATTTAAAAACGGGCTTTGCCTACTTCAGCTCAACACACACACTTTAATTCTGCCTTTTTAGATCTGGAAAATATCGCTTTTAACATTCACTACTTACGAGATTGCTTCGACCATCGCAAGTCCCATCATTATTGAGCAAGCAGCATGATCCTCTCTGAAGTCAGGAAGGCCACAGATGCAATAATAACAGTCTCCAAGAATCTTTATCCTCAGCTGATGATGTTGCTGTAAAACAAAGTGAAATGTTCAAATTTGCATCTATATTTCCAAAAAAGCTGGGATGCTGTGCTGAATATAAAACAGAAAGCAACGATTTGCAAATCATTAAAACCCTATGTTTAATCAAAGATGGCATACAAAGTTGATTCAATAGATTCAGCTATCCAACAGTATACAAATTAGTTTATTAGTTGCAGAAAGATGTGACGTAAACAATAATGAATCAATATTGATCATTGCATAATATAACAATAAAAGACAACAGAGGAAAACACTTGTTGCTGCTACTCACTGCTGCCAGTTTGTCGAAGCGGGCAAACAGTTCATTCAGCAGCTTTACGAGCTCTTGGGCACTACAGGCCGAGGATAACTGAGTGAAGCCCACGATGTCAGCGAAGAGAATGCTGCAACAAAAAATCATATAACAAGTTGGTAAAAACCCTTTTGCGCCGATGGCTGTCATGACTGCTGGGACTTTCAAAAGCTCTATAAGAAGCTGATTCTGTAATCCTGACCTGACGTTTTCATGGCGGTACATGTACATGGTGTTGAACTGCTGATGCTGCTGGACTTCCGTCTGATTGGCCTGGTTCTTCATGCCCTGCAGCATCTCTTCAGCGATATGTTTGGGCAGGATGGATAATAATAATTCCTCCTACATGGATAGACATTCAGTGGGGAATGTAAGTTTTATCATGTTCAGGACAAAAAAAAAAGCTGATTTCTGTGCATAACTGTGCATGTGCAAGTGTGCATAGCATGCTAAACTAGATTTATTAGTGGTCCTCAAGAGAGCCTGTCAACTAGTCAGATGTGTTGAGCTTGGCTGGTTTGTTCATTCTCTTATCAACTCTGTTTTTGAAAGGCACTATGGGATTTCTTTAGCTACTCTTTTTCATCACCTCCACCAAGGTCATGCAGCATTGGTTGATCTGTCTGTCTGTCTGTTAGCAACATAACTCAAAAATTTATGTTAGGATTTTGATTACATTTTCAGGAAATTATCAAAAATGGAAAAAGGAACAAATGATTAGATTTTGGGCTGATCTGGATCTGTAAAGATTCTTTACAGGAAGATAGGGATATTTTTTTTAATTTATGCTTCTAACTCAAAAATAATGCCCACAATCATTGGCAAAAAAAAATCAAAATGACAAGGTCTGTGTTCTCTGAGTGCTTCTAGTTTGTTTATGTTTTACTTTTTCTTCAGGCCACTCCACACATCCCCTGCTTTTCACCATCTTCTCCACACCTCTTTAAATAACTACCCAAAGCATCAAAGATAAATAAAATCAAGCTCTGTTAACTGTGATTTATACCTCTGAATTAGGATCAGCTTTCAAACTGTGAAGAAAAGGAAATTTAAGTCAAATTTCTAGTAATAGGCCCAAAATGTTGAATTAACACAATTAACATTAAAATGACAGCAGTACTGTACATTTTTTTTTTTACTGAATTTGCAAAAAATAAAAATGGTAACCAAATGAACAAAGCGAGAGGCATTTTTTTGAAAATGTGAGCATGTCATCCAGAAGATCCAATAGACATCTCTCTGTTGTCCAACAGCAAAGGACACCTTCATCTCTTCAGGTCCCTGACGGCAGCTGAGCTGGTAAAAACAACTGTCGCTCTAATAACCTATTACCAGCAGCTGAGGAAAGCACAGCGCAATTAGGCAGCACAGGGTGTTCCACATCTCAGATGTATGTGTACATCGTACAGATTTGCTTTCAGGTGAGGATATGATTAAGTTTAGGGTTAGGGAATGGTTACAGCTAAGATCAGAGTAACTCTTCAAGAAAATAATCAAAGTCATAGTAATATCTTCTAGAGTAATTTATACACAGCTGTGTGTGTGTGTGTGTGTGCCATACTTACCTGTTGAGTACTCTGTTCCTCAAGAGTCAATTTGACCTGCAGTGACTGACGAGCTTCCAAAAACGCTGTCCTGTACTTCCGGTCTGCCATGTAGAATGACATCACACCTACTACGGCTGCACACAAGTACAGCATCGCGTTGGCTAGGAGCTGAAGAGAGGAGAAAATGTTTGTTTTTTATATCTTTGTCAGGGAAACATATTCTCCTTTTTGTCTATGATGCGCATTTTAAACTATGGGTTTGTTTCTGCTGGCTGCATGGAAATATATGTTTTATCAAAATCTATTTGGGTTTTTTTTGGAGTTGATTTTCTTAAAATAGGGACAGTGCTTGCATATGTGTGTGTGTGTGTGTGTGTGTGTGTGTGTGTGTGTGTGTGTGTGTGTGTGTGTGTGTGTGTGTGTGTGTGTGTAAATATATAAGATCAGGATAAAGCTAATTTCCATTCTTAGTCCCTTGGCAAACCAACATAATAAAATGAAAATAAGAATAATAACTATGATCTTGAATATGAGTGTTTTTAAGCAATACGTTTAATAAGGCTTCTAAAAAAAAGGTAAATGACTATGGTGGCCTTCAAAACACAACAAAAGTTGAAACATGACAGCGAAACCAAAAACAGAAAAACTAAATGCAAACATTCCTCAAAGCACAAATAAATAACAAAAACATATAATTCAGAACACATTTATGAAAGCACTATAACATTTAAAAAATAAAACATCTTCGAGTTTTCCATTTATTGCATTGTTAAATGTCAGCAGATTGTCTTTGTCTTTTAAGTTTAAACTTTTCATAGAAATTGGTTTTCTGTTTCTTTTCTTTTCTTTTCTTATTAACTGTTGTGTTTTCAGTTTTGTTGATTTGTTATACCAAATGTTTTCCATTTTTGATGAAGAACTTTTGTTTAGACTTTAAAAGGTTGCTGTTTTATACCTGAAGATCAAAGTGAATTATAACATAATATTCAAAGCTCCTCTGGACCTTTGTACACATAAGTGAAGTGGATTTGCTTCACTTGGGTAGTATGCATCTGATCATGTTTATCTGCCCCAATAAAGAAGTGAGGACCTATCTACCACACACCTAAATCGCCCCTCTACCATCATCCAGGCAACCCTTCAACTTCTTTTTTTTTTTAATTATATTTACCTGTCTCACCAGCATGGGCCCCTGCAGGTTATCCCCAAACCTTTGAGCCACAGTCACCCCTAGAACCAGGGTGTGTATCCCACAGGAGAGGGCCGTGAGCAGGACGAGGGGCACCAGATTCAGAGGTAAAGTAAGAAAGCTGGAGAAACTGAAGAAAGCCTGCCAGCCCACAGAGTCACTGGCTTCAGAAAACCGCTGGTAGTTCAGTCCCATGTAACATAAAACATGAATGGTAACCATCAGCCACAATACGTACGGTACTGCTCCTCGTGCGACTGGCGACGCTGGGAGTTTTCGGAACCAGCACAGCAGGTGCAGCACAATGTCCGCAACCAGCCCCACGGCTGCGACCACCACCATTGCCAGTTTGTCGTCAGTGTAAATAACAGCGCACATGATGATGATGAAGCTGTTGAAAAGAGCGGCAAACACCACTAATACCAGCAGGTTTTCTTCTCTCTGCCGTCGGAAGTAGTTCTGGTAAAGCCTCTCCAGCGACTCGGGCGTAAAGGTGAGGCGCACGGCGCGCGGCAGGCAGCTGCAGCAGCTGGACTGGAGCACGGCCACATCACGGCTGCGACCAAGTTCGTGACCCGGATTACTAGGAACTTGTACTGAATACTCCACCGAGCACTCTGTAGACTGCTCCGTGTCTGTTGTAGGAAGCCGGTTCAGAGACATACTGGCTAATCCGTTTGGTTTACATCATCCAGAAGCGCGAAGAATGCCCAAATCCAAATGATGCGGCCTTCCATCATGTTTTTTTTTTTGGATATACTCACATAATCAAACGATTATGAAAAAGATTCCACCGAACTACACAAAAATATTTAAATAATGAAAATGATTCAGTTCGGGGACTTTTTCTAGATTTTTTCAAATTTCTTCACAAAGTCCCTTACCTTTTCATTCATCAGGTAACATTTTAGGAAAAGTTGTAGTTTTTAAAAGCCCTTAAAAAGTGCACTCTTTTCTTCAGGCTGGAACTGCTCAGTGGAAAAAGAAATTTCCTTTTGCAAATCATGTTTACTGCCACGGTTGACTGGGGCTGCGGATGTATATCGATGAGGGTCATTTAAATCTATATGAGCATCCTTTGTTGTCAAAATCTGCATCATTTCATCAAATTGAGATCCACCACACAGTATCAAATGTGAGAAATTAATCTTTGCTCTGATATTATTCTCTACTCTTGTCTCCTTTTAATCCCGCCCCTTCCATTTGTAAACAAATCATCTGTTACTGTTGTTAGGATGAAACCAAAGTAATGGTGCAGCAGTCATGTCTGGGGAAATGTGGTGGAGTGCATAGTTTGAAAAACAAAACCTGAGCTATATCCACAGTTTTTATTTATTTTTTTATTCAAAACTGGTTGCCATGAAAATACATGCATATGACACAAATACCAGATTTTATCATATACACCTCATTGTGTATGCAAAATGTAAAGGAGCAGACAATGCACTGAAATTTTGTTGAGTGTAAACTTGCAGTAATGAAGTGTTACTGTCAGTCATCAATCAGTCTGTGTGTGTATTTGTTGATGGTGGAGATTTTCCTATCATGCCACTCAGGACACTTGCCAGAGCTAACCCTATAGCCACCAGAACTCCTAAAGTCCCCAGTGTCCCCAGAGCTGCGGTGCCTAACGCTGCAGCCCCAAGCGCCCCAGCTCCGATAGGTGCTGCTGCTGCGGTGACCGTCTCCATGCCGATTCCTTTAATTAGCTCTGTCCCCATGAGGGGGCCCCTCTGCAGATTCACCTGAGTGTGGAATGGGCTTTTTGGTGCACCCAGGACAAATGCCCCCACTGCAACAAGTGTGACCGTTGTAAGTTCTGATGTAGTCACCGGAGTTGCTCTCAGTGCAATTCCTTTCAGGGCTACAATCACACCGACAATGACAGAACCTAAAACTGCTAAAGTTGAATTCCTAGACCCAAATGCTTGTTTGGCTGCAACACTTGCAGCACCAAGTGACACCCCTGCAGCCGTAGCTGCCCCTAATGCTGCTCCTGTGCAGCTTCTTGCCCCTAGAAAGAAGTTCTGATGGAGAACAGCTCTCAAAGTCACTGATGTTATGATAGAAGCTCCCATAGCGACCGACCCAGCTGCCTCTGGCCCCAGCCCGACCATGGACACTGTTCCCAGACCAGCTCCTAGCAGCCCTGCAGACAGAAATGCCACCCAAAGGACTGACTGCAGCATTAAAACCACCTCTGGTTCTGACCCCCCTCCTGTCGCGCCTGCCCCTAAGCCAACAGAAAACCCCAGAATCCCCACGAAAACAGAGTAGAAAAATATCCTCTCCAACAGTCTGCATCCATTTTTAGATTTTGGTCTTCGTGTCAACCAGTCTGTCAGGGTCTTTCGAAGGGCACAGAGGACAGAGATGGTGAGTCCCATACAAAATAATCCAACTATGGCACCCATCCGTCCATATACAACACTGAGGTATAATGTGGTGAAGATGATTAACAGAGCGGTGGTCATGTCATTGATGTTGGAGTATGAGTAAACAAAAAGGACGAGAGCACCTTGAGCTGCAATGTAGATCCACGGTGGAAGGATGCCCACCAGCACTCCTGTGATGACGGCACCCATCACAACAGATGCACCTGTTGTGACCTCTACTAACCATGGCAATCTCACTCCGGCTGCAGTCAACAGTTTCATCACCATGGCAGCGAGGAGGAAACTAAATCCAAGAGACAAGAGCACTGAGGTGAACACGAGGCATGCCGTCACTACTGAGACACCTGTAGAACCAGCACGTCCAGCAGCGAAAGTTGCAGCATTCAGCAGGGTGACATCTTCAGTCAGACTGGGCTGAACTGCAAATGAAGCAGCTTCTCCAAACACAAAACCAGCTGCTGTACTTCCGAGGATCATCTTCCCCAGGTAGAAAGCACCTGAAGACACAAAGACTACTCGTCACTGTTTGAAAATAAATTCAATTACTAAAATGCTCGGCTTAAAGGTGGACTTTACCATAAACACAAATTCAAATTATAAGCTTTTCATTAGATTTCAGGTTGCAATTTATGACTTTAATATTTGGTAGTTTGAAGTTATTGTTAATTTAGCTTGATGCAGTTTTCTGTTTTTACAATTTTTTCCCCATCTTAGTTAGTGGTTGTGTGAAGCCATGTCTTGGTCATTTATTGTCAAACAATTGTGTTTACTCTTTTTAATGACAACAGAAACTACCGAAATGACCCCAATCAAAAGTTTACATACCCTAATGATATTGGCCTGATAATATGCACACAAGTTGACTCAAACGGGTTTGAATGGCTGTTAAAAGGTGACCATCCTCACTTGTGATCTATTTGCTTGTAATCAGTGTGTGTGTATAAAAGGTCAATTTTTGGGCTCCTGAGTCCTGACAGATCCTTGCATCTTCCATTCAGTGCTGCAACAATGTTTCTGGATTCTGAGTCATGGGGAAAGCAAAAGAATTGTGCAAGGATCTGCGGGAAAAGTTAACTGAACTGTATAAAACAGGAAAGGAATATAAGCAGATATTCAAGGAATTGAGAATACCATCAGTAGTGTTCAGCAGTGTTCAAACTCTACTTAAGAAGTGGAAAATGAGGGATTCTGTTGAAACCAGACCACAGTAGGTAGACCTACAAAAATTTCAAAAGCTGTCATTTATGTTAAAGCGGCATTACGCGGTATTAACAGCGGGGGTGCGTAAACTTTTTGATCAGGGTAATTTGGGTAGTTTCTGTTGTCATTATGATTCAAAAAGAGTAAACACAGTTTGACAATAAAGGCTTCACTAAACCACTAACCATGAATAAAAGAAAAGTTTTTCTCTGAAATATAGTTAAAAAATTTAAATTAAAAAAGTTCTGCCAGGGTACGTAAACTTATGAGGCCAAATGTATATATAAAACATGTTTTAACTAAATATGATGTTTTGCTATATAATCAGAGGAAGATTCTCAATTCTGGTCATCGAATGCCACGGTCCTGCAGGTTTTAGAAGTTTCCCTAACACACAGACTCCCTCTCAGACTTGGGCAAAGCTTGACATAAAGCTCTGCCCAAGTCTGCTAATAACCCATTGATCTGAGTCAGGGGGACTTTTAAACCTGCAGGACTCTGGCCCTCAAGAACCAGGACTGAGGATCCCTGTATCAGATTATCCAACAGTTTTTAAAATGCTTAAAATGACCTCTATTTGCTGACTACATTTAAATCATGCTTATATAATACAGGGTAATTATTCCTTATAATTTACAGTTACACAGAATAACACTCTGGAAGGTACCAGTCCGCAGTGAGTACTTGTTATACTCTAGTATTTTCGATACAAGGCTACTTTCATTCACCATCTACCTCTCACATGCTGTCACTTTAAGATGAAAGTGAAAATGTCCATGCTGAAACTTAAAACCAGGAAGTGTGTCTAAAGTACGAAAGAACAACAAGCATTTCAGCAGACCATTTCAGTACCATTAAACTTGAGTCAGTATAACTAATGTTCTACAAGAAAAAAAATAATAAAAAATGCATAGTTTGTTTTAATAGCTACTCTGTGACATGACTGTAGCTTTCATTACATTTAAAACTACTCATGCTCATAACATGAGAGCAGTGTGTGGAGACCCGATATGCTATTTAATAACGTCATACTGCCGCTTTTCTCTGTCTGGACAGATCTTGTGCATCTGATGGTCATGATATCATCTTACCGAGACCTGCGTCTGCCATGTCCCCCTGTCTGTGCGGCGTTCACGGAGCTCATAAGCTCCTCCTTTTGCCGACGTCACATTTAAGCAACGATCGAGTCTAACTAAACAACAAAACAAACAAAACAACATCAGCAACAGTTTATTACTAAATGAATAAATACATTCACAAATAAATAACCTCAGTGTGTGTGACAGCCCGTCTTTCCTACTCAATGTTTATTTATGTTCACTATTTAAAAAATTACGAATGAAAGGACATTTCAGTTTAGCCATCCTTGCAGGTTTTATGTAAACTAAATTCCTGTTTTAAACACCTTGATTCTTTTTTCGCTTTTCTCCCCTCCTTAAGAAAATTAAAATGCACGCTTTTGCTGTAGTACCAGTGCGCCTCCTGATGGATGCATAGCAAAACACAAAGGCAAAAAAAGAGAAAAGTTTTTCACTACCTGGCAACCCTGTACTATTTCCCTTCATCATGAATAAAGTCTTAGAGAAGATCAACTTTGCAGTAGAATGGCAATTACAAACACATTTTGTTCACAAAGATAAGGTCGGGATAGGCCGAAGAAAAGCCACTGGATCTAAAATAAATGAACGAGTTAGTGAATTTGTTGAACTCTTCGACTTCCTGTTTTGTAGTCAGCTGACAGAACCGCTCCACCACGTGATCGCCACTTCCTTCATCCTTGGAGCCACTCAGTTCATTTGTTTCCTTGAAGTCGGCACAAGAGTGCAAAACGACATTGAATTAAATCGACGAGCCGAGTCAGAGTGAAACTCTTCCTCCTTCCAGTCTGTTTTAAGGTTCTTCTTTGCATTTCAGTAAGTCAATTTTTTCACAATGAATTATACAAAACTCAGTTTGCTTTTTTAAAATTTTAAAAGAAAAATGGTTATTTTCTTGCAAATTAACTTTTATAAATAATTCGAAAAAACTGCAGTTTTGTTACAAGTAATAGCAGAAGTATTTTCCAGGAAGATACTCGTTTTGATAACGCATTTCCACTGTTTTAATGTTTAATGCTTGATGTCTTCTCCAAACACTGGGTTCTGAGTTAGTCAGCTGACAGCATAACAGTACAAACAAGCAAAGGGCAGGTTGTTGTCTAGTCACACCCAGTCAGGTGAGAGTCAGCAGGTTGGAGGTTTTTGTTAAAAGAAATGACTGGGCAGGACGTAATGTTCATTAATCAGACACCTTTCTTTTCCGTATTCTATTTTCTGTCTTACCTGCTCTGCAGGAATGCACTTTGCGGTGCTTGTCTTCACCTCTGTGCTCGGTGTGACCACTTTTGCCCTGGACAATGGACTGATGAGGACCCCTCCCATGGGCTGGTTGGCATGGGAACGTTTCCGCTGTGACATTGACTGTGATCATGACCCCAAGAACTGCATTAGGCAAGCAAGCATTACACCAATATTGCACACTATTATAGTAATTCTTTCCGTGAACAATCCAAATATTGTACTCAACACAAGCAGCAACCTTAAAGTTGATGATACACTGAATACATTTCTCCAAATGAAGCATTAATTTATTGAATATTTGCTGATGATAAGTGCTGATCGGATTGTTGTGAAACACTGTTGTCCTCCAGTGAGAATCTGTTCACTGACATGGCAGACAGACTGTTTGAGGACGGCTGGAAGGAACTTGGTTACGACTACGTGAACATAGATGATTGCTGGTCCTCCATGGACAGAGACAAGCAGGGACGGCTGCAGGCTGACCCCAAGAGGTACACTGTGCACATGCACGCATGCTGCAGAAGTTTTGGTTCCTCTGTGCAAACGCTAAGCTGTGACTTCTAAATGTCTTGGTCTATAAAACAGATTATTGCAAACAAATCAAATGTGAGCATGAGTCTTATTCATGTCATAAAAGGGGAAAAATAGGCTGCAGTATGATGATATTGGTTCAAAACTGATTGTTAATAACAAATCTTTAATTATGCAACTATAATACCCACACTCTGCATCTTTTGTGGTGTTTTACTGTCTCAGGTTTCCTGGTGGAATCCATAAGTTGGCACGCTACTTGCACGACCGGGGTCTCAAACTGGGCATCTACGGGGACATGGGCACACACACCTGTGGGGGTTACCCCGGAACCCCGCTGGACAAAATTCAATTAGATGCTCAGACTTTTGCTGACTGGGAGGTGGATATGCTTAAATATGATGGCTGTTACTCCAATGCCACAGAGCAAGCGCAGGGTAAGAGCACAAAAATGAAGTTTCCTGTTGGGCTTTCTTAGCTGTAGCTGATTTGACCTTATTTGACTCTCCATCTGTGGCAGGTTACCCTCTCATGTCAAAGGCTTTGAATGCTACGGGCCGCCCCATTGGCTATTCCTGCAGCTGGCCTGCCTACCAGGGTGGATTGCCACCAAAGGTATGATCAGCTTATTTTTCACTAAGAGATTTAGCTCATCTTTTTCATCACTATCAATAGTGAAGATTATGTTTTAATTCCAGTCCAGGTTGTCAGTGTGAAAACAATTGATGTTTTCAGGTAAATTACACTCAGCTGGGAGAAATCTGCAACCTTTGGCGTAACTATGGAGACATCCAGGACTCTTGGGACAGTGTGCTGAGCATCGTCGACTGGTTTTTTGAAAACCAGGACATCCTGGCACCAGCAGCAGGACCTGGAAGGTGGAATGACCCTGATATGGTTTGTTTCACTTCCATGAAAATTGCCCTGATTTTTAGACGTTATTTCTTATTTACTATTGGGTTAACATGAAAATATCTTTCTTTTAATGTTTCATATGTTTATTGTGGATATAATATTGGTTTGTGAGATTTGCAAATTGTTGCGTTTTGTTTTACACAACATCCCAAACCTTTGGAATTGAGTTCATAAATTTATCTGACACTTTTTCCCTAGTTAGTTAAAAGTTGACCATTTACTTTAATCCTGATTGATCGCACGATTCTGTCATCCACAGTTGATTGTTGGTGACTTTGGCCTCAGCGTGGACCAGTCTCGTGCTCAGATGGCTCTGTGGGCGATCATGGCAGCTCCTCTTTTCATGTCCAACGACCTCCGCACCATCAGCAGCGGGGCCCGGAACATCCTGCAAAACAAAATGGCCATCAGCATCAACCAGGACATCATGGGCATCCAAGGAAGACGGATTGTGAAGGTGAAGCACTTCTGCAGGGATATTGTTGCTTCTTGAAAGTGATTAAGATGGAGGAAATAAAAATGAAGCCATATATTTTTTTTGGGGTCATTCTTATGTTAGGATCACTTTCTTTCTTTCAGGAGAAGAGCGGCATTGAGGTGTTCTGGCGTCCTCTGTCAAACAATGCTAGTGCTTTATTATTCTTCAGTCGCCGCAACGACATGCCTTATCGATACAAGACTTCCCTCAGCAAACTCAACTACACCACAGGCAGCTACAAGGTATGTCTTTAAAGGTCTTTGAGACATTTTTGTACACTTAGTGAGAATGTATCGCCTCTTCTCCCCTTCATTTAGGAATTTTTAATTCAGCTTCCCATGCCCAGTGACATATTTTGGGGAAAGGATACTGGATGTTTGCCTCACTTAAAAGTGGCAATGCAAAACAACTGGGCACAAATGTAATGCTTTTTTAAAAATATATATCTTTTTTGGCTACACCCAATGCTTTGAGAGAAAACTACAAAAAGGAATGAAAATGTCTAGCTTAATCAGAAAATGTGTGCCATTTATTGCATTTTTTATTTTTTTTTACACAGTCAACCTTTTTTGGGCCAGTGCCCCCCTATCTAATATCCATGTCCCCTACCGCCCCCCTCCCATTGTTCATTGTTTACAATTTACCATGTCCTGCCTCCTCCTGTGCAGATTGTGACTGTAGTAATTGTGGTACTTTAAAAAAAGAAAAGATTTTGTGGGCCTGGTAGCTTTTTAAGACCAGGGGGAGAAATTCCGCTACAAACTAGAAATGAATTCAGGGCTGGCTGAGATGAGGAATAGTAGCCAATTTTGTTTAAAAGACACTTGCTTTACCAGGTGAGCTAAACATGGCCCCATAAAGGATCGCATCCAGAGGATCTGGCTGAATGCCAGGACAGACAATCTATGTGCACGCTAAGAAACACCAGTATTAGCATGCAGCATACCAAAATGACCAGGAAAAACTCCGGTAAAAGCATCTGCCAAGCATTGCCACCCAAGCAAGGTACAATTAGAATTACAAAAACTAAAAGATTCATGAAGTGTGTTTTACCTTTTCTGTTTTGTGGTCAACACTTACAGTATATTCCAGCTGAAAAAAAAAAAAAAACGCTGCTAAGGTCTACTTTCTTGACTTTGCGTCAGTTGGAAATGACTCACAAAGTTATTTATATAAAAAAAGAAAAGTCTTTTAGGATCGAGAGGACTATAGTTTTTTTTTCATAGTTCATTGTGAGTTTGTTTGACATTCAACAGATGAATTGACACGTGCCGTTACAGTGTCACGAATGTCCCATATGCTGTCCATAGCACCACCTGTGGTGCTGGAGTAGCGCCCTCCAACCCTCCCTTCCCAATGTGCTGTTTTGCAGTCTAATGGCCCTGGGTAGGAAGGATTTTCTGAGTCTGTGAGTAGAGCAGCTCAGTTAAAGCAGCCTGCTGCTGAACGGGCTCCTCTGTGCTGATGTGATGGCTGTATGCAGAGGACGGCTGATGTTGTCAGTGATGGCCAGCATCTTGTTCCGTGTCCTCCTCTATACAACTGCCACAATCCAGCTCCATCCGCACCACAGAGCCAGCAAGTCTGTCCAGCCTGTTTGTGTCTGTGTTCTAGTTGTGCTCTGTCTGCTCAACACATGGATGCAGCTCCACCACCCTACACTACATCCCCTTTTTCAATATAAACCATCCCATAGCTAACTCCAGCATCTTAGTTATTAACGTTGCATTAAAAAACCAAACACAAATTTCCGAACTTTTTGTTCAATGTTTATGTCAATAGAAAGTAGCTGCATTGCCACCATTAAAAAATTTCCTCAGAAATTCTCTAGTTAGTGATCAATTTATTGATTTTATAGAGTATATATTGTATGTTTGACTTTTATAAACACACAAACAAAATTCAAACATTAATACATTCCATTTTTCTTTGTATGTAACAGAAACTTTAATCTTGATATACCTCCTAATAATATCTTTTACTCTTTCATAGGTCATTGATGTCTTCACTGAGAAAACTGCCGCACTGAAAGACTCCACTGACTTCGTCGTGTCAGTGAACCCCACTGGTGTGGTCATGTGGTATGTGTCTGCACCTGGCAAACTAAGCTTCCGCCAGTTCTTTAGAGGTGGTAAACTCTATGGATATGCCCGTGAAGCTGAGCAAGACGACCTTCCTCATGTCTTCCTCTGAAATTTCCAGTTTTCTAAAGTTAATTGGTTTGGGATCCGTGGCACTGCCTTAAATGAGGACTGGTTTCTCTACCTCAAAATCAAGATGCATCTAAATTGAGTTTTTTGCTTTTCCTTATTTTTTCTAATGAAATGTCCCAAAACTGAGTCCACCAGTTTTCACCAGTTTTTTATGATGAATTATTTCTTCGCTCAAATTCTTTGTTCAACTCAATTCATCAGGGCACATGAATTCATGTATTTTTAGGCAAGATATGATGATTTTTATGGTTGATCTTGAATTAACAGTATCCTCTGCTTTCATTGAAACATATTTTATTTATGAATGTATCAATTCATCAGATTTATTTCTCATATTTCTCATATTGTGGGTTGATTAATGCTGTTGGAGTTTTTGTTGTTGATTTGAATTTATACTTAGATTTATAAAGTAAATTGTCAAAGACATAGACACTGCTCAGGAATGTTTTCTTTTCTTTTAGATCATTTGAAATATGAAATATGATCAGAGAATATAAACCTGCAAGAGCTCTTAGATCCAAAGACTCGGGTCAGCTAGTCCAGACCAGAGTCCAGACTAAA
>JAOXYM010000024.1:10550795-10563980 GCA_028567055.1 Leptatherina wallacei | reverse complement strand
TACAACAGCCTATGAAGCTCTGCACAATTACTCATTAATTTGAGTCAGGTGTGTTGGAGCAGAGATACATAGAAAACTTGCAGGATTCATGCCCTCAAGGACCGGAGTTCGACACCCCTGCTCTAGAGTCACCTGCTCTTTCCACACATGGCCTCCTTTACACAGTATCCAGACTTTATAAGGAAGGTAGCAGGTTTCTTTTTTCCCCCGGAAATTTACTTATTCTTTTTATTTAAAATGTTCTGTAACATGTTCTAGTTTTCCTTTGGAATTAATGACATTTTTCATCTGATACTATTGAAGATTAAATTTTATAGTAGTTTTTTTATATATATGAGAAAGGATGTAGTGTTTAGTGAATTGAAGTGGGACTCTGTGACATGCTTAGTGGGTTTTAGTTCTGTTTTTGGTTTAGTTCTTGCTTCGTTTCTAGTCTTGTCTTATTCTAGTCTGTTCTTTCTTTGTTCTAGTTGGCTTTCATTTCTTACCCCACTGATGATTGCTTGCTAATTGTATCACCTGCTCTTCGTTTGCAATTTTCTCCCTTCTGCATTTGGGTTTTTCCTCCTTGTTGCCTCATGACATTTCTTTGATCCACAAAATACAATAGTTCAAGTTAACAAAATATTCATTCAAAGTATTTGAGTGAACTTTGCAATCTTGAAATCAGGCTTACAACCTCTTAAACTTTTAATTGCATGTTATACTTGTAGCTTAATCCTCACAGATCTGCTGTTATTGGCTTAAACTCTAAATCCAATTTGTACCTTAAACTAAAATACATAATGGTCCTTAATCAAGTAATTGTTTAACGAAAGTTTGTGAAATAAAACACTTCTGAACCAAACATCACACATTTTTCTGATTAAGCAGTGGCACAGCCAGAAAAATTCCATTGGGTGGCCAATATAAGACCATTACAATTGACTCTGGCCTGTAACTGGAATATAACTCTGGGTTGCGTTGTTAATTTCTAAAGCTTGTGTGTATATATGCGGAAATGACTGCTATGCAGAAGTACTCCATTTTTGTATAACCCTTGTCTGATTAAATGAGATCAAAAGCAGTTAAGCTTTCTGAATTGCGGATTAAAGGCACAAGAGGTTTACATTTTTTATAAAGTGTAAGATAACACAGATTTGCACTGCTCAGCAACTTGTAGCTTTTATTTCAAAAGCTGTTGAAAGTTTGATCCATTCCTGCTGCTTTTTACAACCTGTACAAGAACTTCAGTTAATTCATTACTTAAACTCAATAGTATGATATGTATAAATTCTGCACTTACTAATAAGTTAAAAAAATTGCATTTTATGGGAACTTTTTGTAAAAAGCAAAAGTGTATATTAATATAATCTTTTGCCAAATGCTAAATGGGTCAGAAATTGTAAATGTAAATTGTAAATTGTAAAGATTCCATTTAAACTTTTTTTAATCCAAGTAATTTATAGAAAATGTGTGCTGTGAGTTTGGTTACATGTACAGCATTTTTCCACATAACCCATAGCTTTGCAATGTGTAACATGCTTTAGTGAATGAATACCTTACTTTCTGGTGCATGTATACTGGGACAAGTATGGGGACCCAATAAAATGGTCATGTTGTGCTATAACCAAAGCTCCATTCAACTGCCTATGTAACCACAGTTACTGTCCCCCATTCCTTCTCTGTCCAATGTGGCCATGGCTTGCTACTGCCAACCCCTTTGCTCTACCCCTGGAATTGACAGCCCAACACAGTGTCACGGATGAAAACATTCCTGCAAGTATAAGTTGGATAAAATTGTTGATACCTTGTCCTTACATTAACACGGTTTCTTTACTTTGCATGGCAACAGTTCAAAAATACACTGGAAGTACTCCCAATTATAATTGGCCTCTCTCTTTTACTGACCGAGTCAGCTGGTGAGCCTTTTAGGCTGTCATTTGGATTGTTGTTGGTTTGAAAAGATCCCACAACAGCACATATGGGCTATCAGCCAGCTGTTAAGACTTTGTAGCCCTGAGTAGCCACCTGCCCCATCCCCAGTCCATGTCAATTGGCGCACTGTTGACTTGAAAAGATCACATATAGGACATGTGGGGTTGACCTTCAGCCCAGCGTCCCTGCTGCGTGTATCTCAGCAGGCATAATGCGTCTAAACATTAACTCTGGAGACTCAGCACAGTTTAGCCTAATGGAGCTGACATGTATGTGTGGGCAGCGTGTACTTTTGTCTTTTTGTGAGTATGCAGTCTTACTCACCTGTTGTGCAAGACTATGAGAGGCGGAGTAAGAGGAGAGATGTCAAATATTTGTATTCTGCACGTCAGCAGAAGAAAGTGAAGTATCATCTGCAAGTGTTATTAATTAACATCCTAAATGGTGGCAAGCCTGAGGCACGGAGAAGATGCTGCTTTAATCACTGTCTGTCACTTACTTGCAGCAATACTGAGTTCAGGGTGGAGAAAGCATTTAATGTTCTGGCACAGTGGGGCTAGAGTCCTTTGGACTGTAGAGGGGCTGATGTGCACCTGCACTGTGCCACCTGGGCTGCAGTGCCCACATCCACACCAGGCTTCATCGCCACCTGCAGCACAGGCCCTTTTTCACCAGGCAGCGTGGCTCACAGTCCAGGACCAGACATGCAAGCAACTGTTCTTTCACTCCATTATGAGCACAGTTGAGGCTTTGTGTGTTGTAAAGAAAAGAACTACTTGTCAAAGCACTGACGCAAAAAATCCCCCCTCTGTGTCACAATGTCAGGGAAATTTTGGGTCAACTCTCAGTTATGTGTGAAAGTTGTCACGTACAGCACTGTAAATGACTCGTAGCAGCAGGTACACAATCAGGCTAGTTTTATCTTCAGACGCTCATTCTTCTCCTCTGACTGCTGGAAGAGGTGAAAGCACACTGATGAATAATTTGCAAGATTGTAACACGTTATCAGCTCTGCTGCACTCTGGTACGTTGTTCAATTATTTCCTCACCTTGCCCGCAACCTCATTTCAGGACAATATAATGAGGGCAGCAATTTAAGAACTGCCTTCGAAATAAGAGGATTTACATGCTTATTCCCACCAAACTCTTTTTAAAATATACTTATTTTTTTTTATCCCAATTCACTAAGTCCAATTAACTGGGTCATTGCATTAAAGCGACCTCAGAGGTTGTCTGCATTTGCCCCATGGCCACTGGAGGGCAGTAGGGTATCAACTGAGCTATGATGGGGGAATCTAACCTCAAGTAACTCAGGTGGTTCCCCCCCCCCCCCCCCCCCCCAGAACTCACCGAGCCACATGTTCTCTGACTGAGTGGCCCACACCTTCATGAATGACTGGCATTTGGAGTGACATCAGTTTTAGCTGTGACCTTGTCTCCAATGCCCTGGCTGCTCTTATGAATCACACCGCAAACACAATCCTTTCCGCTAAAGTTTGTTGCTGTTTTGAGACCATTTTTCTCCACATTTTCTTTGTCCTCGGCCAGAAAAACATGGGTCATTAAAAAGCATATGCTGTTATGTGAGCTAATTTTTCCTGGAAAGTTAGCCACTTCCCTGTAATTTGGCTCTTCTAGTCAGAGGGTACATTAGGTCAAACTCACAAACACAAAAGGAAAGATTGGCAGAGGGCAGAAATGAAAGGCTGTGATTTAGAGAACCAGAGGATAACATGTGCAGACCATAGTATTCATTCTAAGAGTCGATAAATCACCTGTGGTCGCTGCTCAGTCCAGCAGCAGCAGCTGCAGGGAGAAACATTTTTTCTGAATGGAAATCTCTGATAAGCTCTAATCTCTCACCTTGATATTTTGAGCTACTCAACAACCCATTCTCACCCCCTGGGACACTTTTAAGTCGTGAAAAGCAACCATTGTTTATTTTAGAGTAGGATGAAAAAAAAGAAAGGGAAGGGAAAATCTCCTGATCAGCCATTTAGTGAATGAAATGGAAATTCGGGCCATGGGAATTTGAGAATAAGAATGCAATAAAAAAGAAAAATTGCTTTTTGGAAATGTGTGACTTTGATGACTGTGATCTGCGGGGGCAAGAATGGAAAATATTGTGGGAAGATTTATTGTGCTTGTTCGTGGGAATACCAAAAAGGAGTGCTGAGAGAAAAAAGGGCATAACAAGACAGGTTGGGGTTTTATCTGATGCCGAATTTCCTGTTGATGGAATTTTTCAGCTGTGTACACAGACACAGAGACACATTCACACATGCCTGCAATATGGTATTTTTAAATTTGTGTGTTTAGTTTACGACCATTTAGCTGCATGGAAGAAAAGCCATGTTTTCAACACCTATGAAAATACTACTGTGTGTAGTCACAAGACTACCTTTGCAATTAGACTGTGTCAAATACTTGAGTTCGTCATCACAGCCACCTGTTGCACACAATTTCTGACACACGCACACACATACATGAGTTTTCCTGCCTTGTTGAGCAATAAGCATTGCCATAATGGATCCCCTTAATCTAACCATTACCACCTGAATGCCTAATCCTAATCTTAACCTTATTCAAACTCTAATACCAAGATTTTCCAACAGATCTTTGAATTTGAGGGGGTCAAGGATTTTACCCCAGAAATGTCAGACCTCACAGCTATGGTTGGATTCCTGTTTTCCTAATATAGGAACACCCCTACCCCCCGCCATAAATTCCCTGGAGGCTTTGTTTGTTTAATTTTAGTTTGACAACATTGTAACGTACAGTATTAATATGATGATTTATTAATAAAAATACAATATCTCTTCATCAAGGATAGACTAATAAAGTCCTTGGCACCTACAGCACAGATTTGTCAGGGCCTTCAGTGGCGTGATCGTTTACAGCAAATATCTGAGAGCAAAACAGAGTCATATGAACAATCTATGAAATGTTTTGAATTTTAAGGGGTTAAACTTGCCAGTCAACACAGAAATTATATAACTTAGGGTAAATATAGTAGAAAAATATTAGGATGCAAAATATAAATGTAGCATATGAAGATATCCATAATGAATGAATGAAAACACGAGGTTAATAATAACATTTTTGTCCTAATAACCCTTGCAATAAATCACTCAGTTAATTACTTGTATTAGGAAGATTATTTATTATATTTCATGTTTTAATTTTCCCCCCACTGGAATTAAAAAATTTTAAATTCAAGTTTAAATCAAGTTTTTTCAAGGATTTTTATATAGAATTTACTTATGTACTGTTGACATTTTCTGTTTTTAAAGTATTAGCTTTAAAGATGCAAATTAAGTATTCTAGCAATTACCTAAGGTTCCTTAAAATTACACAAATACGATGACAAGATAAAGACGGGATACCAGTTTTTTGTCACAATTGATGATTTGTTCAAGTCGAAATTTTTAAAGAAAAATTGCAATATCCATATTTAATCACCTCAAAAACAGAAATGACTGTCAACCTATGAAAATATAACATCTCACTGTGCTATAGCTTCAGATATTAAACAAAATTTTATAGACATTAAATCTCATAAAACCCGGTATGAATGATACCGAACCACTTTTTAAAAACTTTCAGATTATAAGAATCAATTAAACAAATGTGGAGATTTCTAACTCGGTTCTAAGGACTGTCTTTAGACAATAGTCTTCAAACATATAGATTTAAAATGTCATATTTCATGGTTCACTTATATGGATACAAATTTTAAATAAGGGTATTAATGTGAAACTTGCTAAATTTACATTAAAACATATATTTTTTTGTATTTCAAGTTTTAAAAATGTTATGTTTGAATATGCAAATGTGAGATGCATAAACGGCAAGAAGAAAAAAATCTTGAACAAACCCTTTTTGTTTAATTGAAAAAAGATATTCCCAAAATCTAAAATTAATAAAAACAAAACAAACACAGAAGGGAAAAAAAGTTTTGCTCTTCAGTTCCTTCTTACAGCATGCTAGAACAAATAATCTAGATTTAAGTCTCAACAAGGTTGGATTATTAAATTACTCTGACTATTGATTTAAATCCTATTTTACAAAGAAAATATGATTTAAGCATAAACATATTAATCTTATAAAAACTCAGTGAAGCTGTAAGAGTTGGCACGGGCTGTTTTTTAAAAAGGTTTTTTTCTTGATAAGACAGGAAGATTGTTTCACTGGTTGTTCTTTACGTGTGAAATCTAGCCCAGGGTTGGCCATTAGTTTATATAATTAATCTTTACATGCTTTACCAAATGCAAATTCATATTTTAACCTAAAACTAAGTCTCAATCTTTAAGTTTGATTTTAAGAAGAGTATTGAGACCTCATAATGCTGTTCTTATTTGTCTCTGAGTGTTTGGTGAATTTGTCACATGACATTTTGCACTTCCAGACTAAACCACTGCAGCTAAAGCTATAGGTCAATGTTTAAAATACAAACTGTGAGAAGAAATGTGACTCGTATGCATGATATAGTTTCATTTTATATCTGACAGTTCCCTTCAGTGGCAGTAAGGCATCAGAGAATATGCCAGAGATGAGGATGACTGTTGAAACTTTACAGCCTGAGCCAACTCCATTACCAAGAACCTGGTGGATATTTTAGACAGCGGCTCTCACCACTGCAGAATGTAGATAAACACATACCATTTAGGTTCCCTGTCATAATCCTTCAGTCAACAAACCTTCCCTGGTAACATTGCACTGCCAGTTTACAATGCTAAGTCACAATTATGGTACCTCTAATTACCGGGTTACCTCTGTGTATGTATGTGTGTCAGCTCATGTGTGTGAGTTTGCATATCTGTGTTTTGTGACTGGTAGTGCCAGGATCTGTGAGAGAAAGTTTAAGGGATGTGGTTGGAGGGCAGAAGGAATCCCTGAAATTCATCACTGTCTGCTTTTCCTCAAGCTGTGTAATGTATTTTAACCAATACATTGTAGCATTATGCAAAGAAAGAGGTGGAGATTTGTTCTTTTAGAGGGACTCAGTCAATGCAATAAGAGGAAGTAACACAAGAAAGATGAGAAAGCTCTAAAGATTTTGTGTAGTCACTGTAGCTGTCTCTAAGAATTAACTTCCATGTTCTCACTCTATGTTCAATGCTACAACCCAAGAGTTATACTTGACCCGTGTTGCTGTCCTCTGGTCTTTTCTTTCTTCCTTACTAAGATATGGTGAGAGATATGAGTCTCACAGTGATGCAGTCAGCTCTGCAAAGTTGCATTTAAACCCAACTGTGATTTAAGCTCAGTACATAACTGTCAGCAAAACTGCATGCACACACTGACAGTGTTAATACACCGAGGTAAAGTGAGGGTTAAAACAATGGCAATGTTTTTAGAATTCCCCCTTTTATTAAAGGGGCGTACCAAATTTTATCTATCACTTGAATAGCTCATAAAATAAAACCACAAATCTCAACTTCACTGTACTTAAAGGTTCATATATAAAAGATTTTGAACTTTGATATAAGAGCAAGTAGCTACTAGCTATGTAAAGACATAATGGAGTACTATTGGTCTTATTAACAGAGAGCAAATGTGTGTTGTAATCTGAGCTTCTTTGTGTTATACGGTGGCAGCCATTCCAATCACATGTGTGGGGTGGCATATTCACCTGCAGGCAGCCTATCAGATTAATCAGAGACCAGACTATTTGGTTAAGTAGACCTCCCACGAAGGAAAGAAAAGTCTTGATTCCCAAGTTACAGACCTTATAGATCGAGGTCAAGATGTGGTTCCATTTGCTTTGGTTCAACAAGCTTGGGCAGCATCCATAGCTGTTTCTTGCATCTTTTAGATGAAGGGAATCACCAAAAAGAAAGTGGAAAATTCTAAGATGTGAAAAACATTGTAAGAGAGCTTATCTGAAAATGATAAATCTAAATAAAGCAGCACCGATGCCTTAATCTAACCAACTGAAAATTAAACCAAACAAATGACTAAAGATAAAAGTAAGCCTAAAACTTATTCAACAAAAACATATCATTTAAGCTAAGCTATAGATTTATTGATGCAGACTGAGTTGTAAAAGAATCTTGTTAGATAGTCTTTGGTTAAAAGTCATCACTGAGCGATGCCCCAGATGAAGGTGAGCCATATTAAGAGGCCCCTGAGCAACTGGAATGAGACTGAGATGGGGAAGGAGATAACAGAGTAAGGGAAATTACCCATACATCCATGACCATTATTTATTTCAGGTAAAAGGTTCTGGGAATTTATTCTAAAGATGAATTACAAAAAGATCATTGTCATTCACTACCATACAGCAACTGAAAATGAAACAAAGTAGCCATAAATGAAATAAAATTTCAGCATAAAGCAAAAGTAGTTCTAATAATAATTTAAAAAAATCCAGTGTTACCAGATGGGACTTGAATCCCAGTCTTCTGAGTGACAGTCCTTTATTTGACTTCTATCAAAATCAAGTTCTTTTCATTCCCAAGATAGAAAATACAGATTTTTAAATCTGCAAACAGTCATGTGTGTACAACAACAACAACAACAACAATAGCAACAAAAAAGAATAGCTGGCAAAAAAAAGAAAGAAAAAGAAACAAAAGAATATAGTACATTATAATATGAAACTGAGTCACCATCTAATGAAAGTGTCTACGGTACATTATGCATATTTATCAAGTATACGTTATATGTGAAAAGGGACTATGTCACTTTCATGAATGCAGTGTTAACAAAAAGCTGTAGATAGAATGGGAATGGAGAGAGAGTGAAAACACAGAGGAAAGGAAAGATGGATAAATTGAATCATTGCTCAATGAAAGGCATTGACAGAACAAAAGAACAATCAAGGAAACAGCTAAAAGCCTAGACCAACTGACAGGAAGTGTGTTGGAGAATAAAGTTGTTGGTGACTCAGCTAAATATATTTTTTGTGTATCACTAAGATAAAAAGAGGAGGAAAGAGGATATGAGAAACTACAGTTTATGTTGACAGATCATTTTAAATGTTCCTGCTCTTGTATCCATGTTTAGCTTAACCTTTTAATGTTGCCACTCTTGCTGAATTCTTTCTCACACTCATGGAGTCAAAGCTAAAAACTGAGGCTTTTATATTTTCATGAAGGTGAAAATGTGAATGAAAACAAGAGCCTATATAAATGTGCATATTGCATAACAAAGAGACTTTAGTTGTGGGTATGCCTATACTGGCCAGACTTACAAAGTCACAACCATGTTTGTAGAACGCATTGAAGCTATTGGTGGTTGGTGTGTACCACAGCCAAAAACCTCTGTATGCCATTTTCTTCTGAAACCTGAGATGTAACATTGACAGTCTGTCTTTGCAGAAGCGTTGGAACTGAGTAATAGGGGGTTGAGAAAAAACCAAAGCAGTCACAAATGTTCAACACTGCAGACAAACCAGTGTACTCCTAAAGCCTTCAACAGGTCCCGTCTCATGTTCTAAAGAGCCCAACGAAAGTGCCGTGCTGTGCACCTAACTTTTCTGTGTGATGCGATTTACAACCTGCAAGCAGCGACCTATAGCTTAGACCACCACTCCCCTCCAGAAATCGCCTGGTTTGTAGTTGTGTGGTCGGGTGTGTGTTAAACTGGCAGTTGGGAACACATGCCATTCCTAAGAACTCTGCAGGACCAGAGGATCTGGTGACAGCGGCTCTTGGCTTACAGAAAGTCAATGCTAAAATGAGATACACTTAGTGGGGGGTATGGGAGGAACGGAAGGTCTGAGATGGAGAGGGAAAAGGACAGAAGTGTAATGCGGGGTAGTGATGAACTCAATGAGCTCAATTTTATCCCTTCTTACTTCCCTCTTCCTGCAGCCTTTCTATTCTCTGCTATCTCCAAAGAGTTCAGGTTAGGGTAATGACCTTCATGATCACCAGATAGAATTTTTTACACAATGTGTGCAGATACTGTACAAACTGAAAGCTCTCTTGCAGTGGATTGACTGGTTACATTTAAAGCACCTGACATTGTGAGCTTGTAACAACAAATGTCTTGTGAAGTTCCTTTAGGCAACAAACTGCATGCATTCTCTTGGTTTCCAATGATGAGATTCACTTTGATAAATTCTGCACTTTTACACTCTTCTGCAAAATATTTGAGACCATGTTTAATTTGAAACTTTTCCCTGAATTTGATAAATATTTAATTTAGTCTCTGAAACATGTGTGTGTGTGTGTGTGTGTGTATGAGTGTGTGTCCTCTTATCTGTCTGTCCTTGAGCATGAACCTGCCAAACAAACCTGGTTAAGCCTGTAAACAGACTGCACAGACACAGTCATCTGTGTCCAAGAAATATGTGGTATTTTCTTAGAATTTTCTCCAACTTGTGTCCAGGTGAAATTTCTATGCTGAGTGGAAATATTTCACTGTGCTAACCAGCCAAATCTAACAGGTTTTCTCTGCCAGTGCTTACAGTGACTGTTCGACAAGGCTTTCATGGCGGACTGGGGCAATGAAGTTTGTCCCAGCACAAACAGGCTTTAGTAAGGTCATTGAAAAGAGTGCTGACCACATGAATATGAGATGATATGATTTATAGACAAATTTCTGGCGCAGTCTCACACTCCATGGATGGTGTGAGTGAAGCTGGAGAAGATCCTAACTGACCATTCAGTGGGAGGGAACCAGCCACAGAGAGGAGAGTCCTCTAGTGGTAGCTGGAGTCTGGGTGGAAGCGGGTACCAGCTTTAGGAGCATATCGGATGAGACAAACCATGCCTTATTTCATTACACATGAAAAGATATGTAAGATGTCAGAAAGTGTGTAGTAATGGGAGGAAATGTCTGAGGACAGAGAAGCACGACCAGAGGGAGAAATGCTCGTTGCTGAACTACCAAAAAGTTTGAATCTTCCTGCTTTCAACATTGAATTGTTTGTGCTATTGTTTTCAAGGGAAAAAAAAAACCCAAACTTAATAAATAAATAGATAGATAAATAAATAGATAGCCTTGCAGAACCTTTGTTTTCAGGATAACAATAACCTCTTGGTTAAATATGCTCTATTGACTGGAGATATTAAAGAAGCATGTATGACACTCAATATTCAACACAATCCCCCTTACCTGCTTGAGTCCAAGTAGACCATTTTTTTCTTCACTATGTTCTTAACAATGTTTGATTTATGTTTGTTTGTACCCATCCCACCCCATCTCTTGTGCTACAAAGTCTGCAGCCACGTCTCTTGGACTCTGGAGTCTGGGACGGGTCATGAAACTCACTAATCACTTCTTTAAAGTCCTGGCAATGGCAATCAATGGTCCATTTATCTCTCATATGGGTCAAAATTTCCCTGCAAGGGGAAAATCAGACTTAAAATTGCAGGGTGAAACTGGTATAAACAACACCCTTTTTTCTTTCTTTATTCTGCATTCGTGGCTGTGCCCATGGAGTTAGTTTTGTGGTGACAACACATATGGATGTTAAGGTTAAAATATACAATTTATTTGCTCAGATTGTGTTTTATTTACTTCATGAATAGATCATGGTTTCCTTTTTTAACTGATTGACATGTTTAGTGCTCAGAAAGAAATTTAGATTTTGAAATAATAAACTGGCCGTTTTAAAAAAAACTCAGGTGATTTGACAAAGCCACAGCACTGATGAATTGGCATTGTTTACCTTGCCATTTGTCATTGGGAAGGTATCCTTTTTCTGGAGATAGTAATGCATTTTCATCAACATGAAATTATTTCTTGTGTAACTATCAAACAGGATTACAGCAGTACACAAATTCATCAGGATGAAAACTGACAAATATCTACAGAGTAAATTTAAAAATATAGAATCTCACATCTGTGCATCTCCTCTACTTAGTTGTCACATTAATCCAAAGAAATGTCATTCATTTTCAATTATAAACATTTGTGCATATCATGAAATGATTTAAAATGCTAAAATGCATGGCAACTGATAATAACAGTGATAATCATATGTTGTGGCACCATGAGATTGACATATTTTTTCAAACTATTGAATTGGGAAACTCCTTTTAATAGTTTCACCCTTACCCCACAAACTGGTTTTGGGATTTTACTTTTAATAGTTGAAAATTAAAGAAAAGAAATGCAAAAGTTCCAGATTTTATTTCCCTTTGTAAATACTGTATGCGTTGAATGGCATGCTGATGGATATTGTAAAATTTAACAAGCTCATAATTTTATGTAATCCAAAATACATCGATAAACTGTTATAATAAAATGTCATAAGTGCATAGAATTGAAAATATGTAAAAAACAAACAAACAAACACACAAACAAAAACAAACAAACATAAAGAATCATATATTGGACAGAACAAGTATGGTGTGTGACTGCTGGCTTGAGTTGGTTGGCATGTGGGGCTGGCAAGGGTCTGAGCACCACTAATAATGATAATAATAATAATGATGGATTAGATTTATATAGCACTTTTCAGGACAGCAAAAAGTCTCATGCCATGTCTTATTTTAATGCAACACATTAGACTAGTACTATTAACACATTAGCTAGGTTTGGGTGGGCATTCTGGTGGTGGATGGGTGGATGGGATGAATAGCTGGGGCGCTTGGGATGTCTTGGGCCCTGCAGCATTCGTCTGTGGTTTAAGGACTTCCTAACTAACAGCTCCAGCATGTCAAGATGGGCACCTCCACATCCTCCACCATCGTCCTCAATACTGGTGTTCCTAAGGGCTGCGTTTTGAATCCAGTCTTGTACACGCTGCACACACGGCTGCATTTCCACCCATGACTCTAACACACTCATTAAATTTACGGATGATACAACCATTGTTGGACTGATTAGCAACAATGAGGAGGCACCATACAGAGAGGAGATCCAAACACTGGCCACCTGGTGCAGAGACAACTACCTCAACCTCGACACCAAGAAAACATCTCGGAGAACCTGGGCTGGACTTTGAACACCACCCACTTCATTAAAACGGCTAGCAGCGTCTCTTTTTCCTGAGAACACTGAGGAGGAACAAACTCCTTCCACCTCTGCTGAAAACCTTTTACCAGTGCACAATAGAAAGTGTCCTGATCTATGGGTGTACAGTGTGGTATGCCAGCTGCACTGCATCCGGGGCAGGTTCCCCACTTCCACGCCTAGAGGAGATCTATTCGAGCCGACTCCTCCGATAGGCCACAAAGATCCGGGACGACCTCACCCATGCAGGACACACTCTGTTCAGCGGCTTTCCCTCTGGAAGACTCAAGAGTCATGTGACCCCGCACCAACAGACTTAAACACAGCTTTTCCCCCACTGCTGCAGAAACCATG
>JAOXYM010000024.1:10529221-10546747 GCA_028567055.1 Leptatherina wallacei | reverse complement strand
AGATAGATAGATAGATAGATAGATAGATAGATAGATAGATAGATAGATAGATAGATAGATAGATACTTCATTGATCCCAAGGGGAAATTGTAACAAGTCAGCAGATTGCTCCATTCAACGGTTTAAATCAAGTTTCTAAAACTGCTTTGTAACAGGGCTGAGGGCTGTTCTCAAAATCATTCCTTATCAAAAAAGTTCACTTTAAAGAGGGCAGTTTTTCCACAAAAAAAAAATGTTTAAGCAAGTTTATTCTTCAAAATTCTGCTGTCTTGCTGATGATGGTTTTTTTCTTTCTAGCCTCTGGAAAGACCTGCTGTTGCTGACTGTGCCAAATAGTATGAAGTCAGAAAACACTGACCACCTGATGTTGACTTACCTATGTGTTGCCTCTGATACTTCATATAGCTATCCAGTGAGTCAGCAGATTTTTTGTTTTAAAGTGAGACCACTTCTTTGTGCAAATATATCTTTGCTACTGCTAGAATACTGTATAGAAGTCTCAGATTATTTGGTGTTATGACTGTCCTAAGATGATTTGGCTTTTTTCTTCTTTGTTTTTCTCCACAGCAAGTGAAGAATCGGGAAATTTAGTAATTGTACATGATTGTTACCAGGGTATGGACCACAAGGTCGACCTGAGTCTAAAAATGCTTTGACCAGTCATTGGTACAACATTTATTGTCAATTTTCAAGGTTATGACATTTTGAACAGCTTATAAAACCTTTGCTGAAGGGCCAGATTCAACTAACAGCTCAACATATATTTATGGAGAAAAGAAAACCCAAGCACCATATTAAATAAAATTCACCTTGTCATTAAAACACAGCCTATTTGATAAATAAAAATACCCAGGCACAAAAAACTGCCTTGTTATCTGGTTCAGAGCGTAATGGCCACAAAAGATCATGGTCTATGTAGTTTAGTATGTTTTGCTCCAGACTGAAAACTATCATTTTATCATCAAAACCACGATGATATTGTGGCAATTTCTCCACGGCAATATTGCCAATATTGTGCCACCCCTATTTATTAGATTAAAAGAGGTTATCTATGGGTGAAGTTTCCCCCACCTTTGAATGGCTGTTCGAACTTTAGAGAAAATGTGACAGCCCTGGCACGCTACATTTATTATTCATCATAATATTACAGCCTTCATGACTTGTATTTTGCATTCAGCTTATAAATCAGGAAGTGTTAGAAATGCCAGTTTAAGGCTTACTGTTGAGTAGCAAATTAGTGAAATAGGGGAGTATTTATGACACAACCTTTTGAGAGAACTGCTAAAATAGATGTAATCCAGAGTTAGCTGGAGTTCATTGCTGTGATGCAACAGTTTGCTCTGTGACGCAGTCAAACAGTTGGACATGTGATACAGCTGCCTTGTGATATACACAGATCCTCTTTGGGTCCTGCCTGTCTTACAGCTATTCCTGAGATGTGCTGTAGGTGTGTATTTTGTGAAGCAGCAGTTTATATGGTGATGCAGTAGAGGGCCTTCTGATGCAGCAACAAGCTTGACAAGCTAACACAGCTCTAGCTGATAGATTTCCTGACCGGATTTGGCTGTCGCTGTCAATACACGTACGCGAAAATCCTTAAATATGGTACTGTAAGAAGATTACATCTAATCTACTTAGGGTTTTAGATATTAGCCAGGGGTAATGTAAAGAGAATATACTGTATGATCACAACAGGGAACATAATGCGACAAGGTCACACATTATGTGAGTTAAATCAAAAAGGAGAAGATTTTGTGTTGAATTGATCCATAAACGTTACTTTTACAGCGGTTGTCTGTCTATACTAAAGCATTTCTGCTCTGTTTCCAAGCAAAAATATGAAGTAAAAGCTGTGGTGATAGATTTTTTTGGGGACAATGGAAATGTGCAATACAGGTGAAGCTGGAGTAGGAAAGGACAGCAATATATGCAATGTATATTTGGAAAAACACATTTTTAAACCTTTGCACTTCCATTTTCGTGTGTACATGAAGTACAAGTTGACTGCAAACAGCCGTCAGGAAAGTTTATTATACACTCACACACACACACACAGGCTTCAAATTACTGACTATTGGGGTCATGCTAAAAATAGAGACCTGCACCAGATATATTTGAACATTAAGGTGAATACTGTTTAGAGTCAGACAATATAATGAACTTCTATTTGACATGTTACCACTTCCCATTTCCCTTGCATGCAGTTTGATGGACTGGCAGGCCTTAGTGAAGCGAAAATAATCACATGTTAATGATTTAAGTGGTCAGAAATAGGCCGATTTCACCAGAACATGCTGGGAATGTCTTAAGCACACCTTTTACTGGCCCCTCAAACTGCTAATCTCTCTGAAATATCTGTTGCCCCAGGATACTGTGTTTCTGGGCTACATGTTAGCGACAGTTAGCCACGGTTAATTAACAGCATCACTAGCCAGTGTGTACATAAAGAATTGAGGCATGGTTCAGCAAGGCTAGCTGTTATAGTGTCACACATTTTTTAAAGCAGTTGCTAATCATGGTTATATACTATGTACAGAGGCAGATTACTTATTTGAAGCAAGAAACTGTTTATATTGCTCATGTTACACTGCAAATACCTTTGTATGTGTAAATGTGTGTACAAACTCAATGTACAGACTTTAATTTCACTGTAAGCTTGACAGTGTTTCAATTCAAGAATGGCTGTGTGTTACATGCTATTTGAGTTTATTTATTTATTTGTGGATTTCAGTTGAAAATCCTTTGGGGTTTCCTTGTTTTTTTGTTTGTTTGTTTGTGTCTGATATAGCAACAGCACTTACAGGTGGTCCTAAATACACTTGTCCAATCTTAATGTGCACTGTCTAAAGTGCATGTTGTTAGCTAAAGCCCAGTCTGTCAACAAAATGTGTAGGAGCTGCATAGATCCACAGCACAATATATATATCATTAAATGAGGAGACTTTGATGGGACTTCTCTTTAAAGGGAGCCGTTCATTTGGGAGCTGTTCACTTCAAGGAGCCGTTCAAAAGACTGGCTCTTTTTTATATTTTGCATTATTTTAAAAGACCAATGTGTTAATCATAAGCTAAACACTGTGATGAGTGATACATTAAAATGTAAGTCATAATAAATGTGTTTAATTGGTGGGACATTGAATATTGTCTTATTCTGAAACATTGTTAGTTTTATTGACATGTGGGCTGAATTCATGCAATAATAGGTGATATACATCAGACATGTTGGAATTGTGCAAAATATAGCTACATCTTGACACATTATGTGGAAAAGTCTGTGAAAATGAAAAAGAAAACAATCATTTTAATGCAAAGGGTGAATGAACGGCTCTCTACAGGGACTCGATTCCTATCGTTCACAGTGAAGAGCCGTTCAAAAGATTTGATCCGTTCGTGAATGTCACATCACTAGAGGAGACTTATCCATCAACACTTGAGTGCTTCTGTTGTACTGGAAGCTGGATACCAGTTTCCTTCTATTTTTGCATAGAAAAAAATCCTTGAAGTCCATCTTAGGAGGTAAATAATGTGATCAGGTATGACTCCAGCACAGGACTTCCACCATGGAAACTGAAGTTTGTTCCCTCTTGGCAACATTATGCTCTATATTTCTTTGGTTGCTGTATTGTACCATTCTTTTATCCTGTTATATTCCTTGACTTGATTCCATTTTTATCTTGAATGTTGACTATCTCTTTCGGTTGTTGTTTGGTTAGATTTTAGGTAACAAAACTGCTTAGTTAGATTTAGAGAAAGATAATGGTTTGGGTTTAAATACACCCGTTCACAATGCTAAATATATGCTAGAAAGACTCATTTTCAAACGTTTTTAGGTTGCCAGATGTCATCTTAAGAGTACGCCCAAAAGAAATCATAGGCATCTCACAGTTTTACAGCTTTTATTGTATAACAACAGTTTCCCTCTATAGGCCAGTGTAGCAATGACGTATTTTCATGTGAGACTGGGTTGTTATTTGACTCTGTAACTCATATGAAAGTGCATATTGTCAGTTTTTTTAAACATATTTTATTTGTTCATTTTGGTCCATTCAATTACTAACGCTTCCTTTTTTCCAATGTGTACAAGACATTTTTATCACCTCTTCTGACAAAAAACATCTCCACAATCTTTCAATATACCCTCTAGCAACTTGGTATCGGGTTTTAAATCCCAGTCAAATGTCATCCAGTGAGAGAAGGATCCAGAGAGAGGCATAAGATTGTTGTTCATTATGGGAAAAGTCAGGGAGCCCCTGGACAGCTTGTTTATTGTGCTGGGCAGCTGATGCCAGTAAAAAGTTCTGGTCAAAGTTTGTTGTGGTCAGTCAGAAAAGGAAAACTATCCTGTGTCTGCCCTAAGGGAGTGAGATGGAGTGAGTCAGCGAGGAGAAAATAGCATAAAATGAGGGTAAGGTTGACAAAGATGAAGGATCAACTTTGAACGATTGCTGCTAGAATCCAGCTCCTGTGACGTGGCGGTATTAAGACAGTGTTGTCAAACACAGCAGACAATCTGGAACATGTAAAGTTTTAAAGGTAGCTGGTCGATGTATAGAAAACACAGCAGACCTCTATGTCTCCTCAAAGCATGTTAAAAAGGGGTTGACATGCAGGTCAAATGTTGCGTGGAGGGAAAGGATGTGAGATTTACAGTGTGTGTGGGAGAAAGACCAAAATGTTTATATTGTGCAGGAGTCTGCTGTATAAGATGGTGGGTGTATTTATATAATGCAGTTACATGTATTTTCTACTCAAAACAAGCTGTAATAAATTGTCATTTAGAATAAGATGACCTACATATAATTTTGACCAAAAAAAAGGTACACAACTTATTTGCAAATATTTGCAAATTCATAGATGAAAAGAAATTATGAAAATATATCTTTAAAGAACTACTACAAAACCAAAACCAAATAAACTCCCACAGTGTCATTATATGATTGGTATGTGCAGTAAAAAGCTTAGCAATAACACATTTTACTTGACTGGAGACACATGACGCAGGGTGGATGTTGGCATTCATTTAACAAGTATCTGATAAATAGGCTTTAAAGGCCTTTTACAATATAACAAACAAACATTGAGGAAGACAGATAAGACGTCAAACAATAACTTGCTGGCTTGCACTCGCACAGGGATTCAGGCAAAACTCCCTTTGGACTTTGAGATTACAAGAATCAAGTTACACTGTGAGAACATTCTTTTATCCACCTCTAACAAAAAACCTCTCATTTGCCAGCATCACTGACCCCTTAATCACTGATTTTCTTTTGGGTGAATGAAAGAGTAAATGAGTGTTGTTCTTAATCTAAATCCCAAAATTTCATGCTTTTTTAAGTCAGCTTCCTCACCATCTCTCTGAGTGATTTGTGGTTGATCCAGAGTTGGATGATTCTGACAGTTTTAACACTAAGCCCTTGTGGATCCCCTAACAAGGCTGTGCCTGTTTCATATGAGAACGCAACACAAATCCAGCTCCTTTCTGCCTGATCTGAAGTAATTCCCCCAGCTCACATCACTTCCTTGTGGGCCTTAGAAATGTGCTGCAAAAGTATTTTTTTATAACAGCAATTCTGGTTAATACAGATGACACTTGCATGAAATGGATGTTATTGTGGCTAGTTTCAGTTCTAATACAGGAACCCTTTGCCCTACAGAGGTGCTCTGAAGCAAGACACAGAATCCCTCATTGTTGTTTTGGATCCTTAATTCCATCCCCCATGAACAAGGACAAAGTGAAAAGGTTCGTTTTATAAAAAGATTGATGAATCTTTTTTTCCCTACTTTTATTTTTCAAGTCATACCGATGTATCAGGTTTCTAACCAGGTGGTAGATGCGATGATTGATACCACTATCATATCTGCTTATTAAATAGTGCTTGTTGCCTGGCAACCTGATAAAGGTGAAAACAACCATAAATAAAACCACTTACCGTAAACCACTACTCTTTGGTTTATGGCTAGACAAGATGTCTTTGAAAATACAGGTAAGTGGATATTTCAATCTTTGAAGAGAGCAGAATTATAGTTTATATACTGCAGTGGAGTTAAGAGTAACACTTGGATGTAAGACAAAGAAAGAGAACAGAAGAACAGACAAACTGAAATAGAAAAGACAGATAATCAATGATTCATTTGCATCTATATACACTTAAATAAATGCAAACACATGCACATGAGCACAAGCGCACTGATGGATATGTCTGGTGAATGGTAATGCTGTGGTAATGAGGGTAAGCTAGACTACTCCCATGTGAGGGTTGAGTGGGTGCAGTGAAGCCAGACTGGCAAAACCACAGATGGTCAATATGTCCAGTTGAGTGTCTGTAACAAAAAATTGGTTGCAATAATCCAAAATCCAAGATGTTTGAGAAATTAATCTGAACACATATTGAATGTTGAATTCCTGTTCCTGTACGGAGAATTTTGGGAGTGAAGCATGACTCGTATCTTTTGTCAGTCTTTCTTTTACATGCAAACACATGCAGATGTAGAAAGGTCTTATAAGCAATGCAGTTCTCCTCAACTCTACGCCTGTCTCCTTTCCTCCTCAGTCATACTCCCCTTCATACCATATTTATCCTATTTTCTTCTCCCCCTTCACCTCAGTTTGTCTCTTTTGCACTTTGTTCCACTGATCCGTCTTTAAACTGATTTTAGTCTTATTCCCTTTCCCTCCCTCTCTCGTTGCCTGCCTCATGACTCATGGAGGCTATTTTTCAGAGTCACAATCAGACATAAAACGCGGGTAAATATAGATCGGAAGCCTTAAAGACGTAGTACGTGTGAGAGAGCACATATAACACCACAGACACACCTCGGGGAGAGGTTTTTGCCAAGTCGTGATTTCTGATGGTTTAGCCTGCGCTGACTTGTGGTGGTTTACCTGGATGTGAGCACGTTGCCTTAGCTGGCAGGACTTTAATCCCACTGGCCTTCATTATTCTACACGTCTCTGTTCTCCCTTGCTACTACACCTGATCTCATCCAGTGTCAGTTTCAGTCTCAAGTTTTTTCTTACATTGCTCAGATAGTTAAACAGTGCTTCAGTTTAGTATATGTGTGGATTTGAATGCTGTATAAGAAATAATACCCTTGAATTGTGCGTTGTGACTTGTGTCACATAATCACTTAAGTTTGCATAGAGACACAACACAACCAAGGCCACAAGAATTAATAAAAACAGTAAGAAGAGACATGAAAAAAGAAAGAAACAAATTAACACAAACAGTGACAACAGTCATGACAAAATATGATGATAATGCAACGTGGAAGTCTATAAGTTATCAAAGATAATCCTGTTGAAGTTAGAAGGCCATAAAAGATTTGGATGTAAGTTTGGAGGGAAAGATTTATGAATGAATATTAGACAAATATGATGCTAGATTGACAGACTCAACTGAATATGATTGTTCTTTATGATTTCTTTATAAATATGCAGATATTCAGTCCAATTCAACTTTTTTTGTAAAGCTAATACAATATGCTGATTTGATAGGAGCTGATATAAGCTAAGAAGTTCCCCGTTTTGATTTCAGCTGAGTTGTCATTGATTTTGCAAATACAAGTTTAAAGATTTAATTTAGTTTTTCTAATTTCTTCCAGTTTTGGTCAGTATACCTCATTGTAAGGTTTTTGTTAAAGCCCCAGCATGTAACATTTAAGGGAATCTATTTGCAGAAATCCTTTGTAAAATGCATAATTATATATTCATCTGTTAAAATAAGATTTGTGTTTTCATTCTCTTAGAATTCACATTTATTGCTATGCGCTGTAGCTAAAGTAGCTCAAGGTGACAAGCCAAACATTGACTTTTTGAGTTTGTCACCCATTGGTGAAAGTATCCATTTTGTTTCAGTTTGCCATTTTTGCCACTAGATGTCACTCACTTTACACACTGGTCCTTTAAAAACAGCGTGTAAGTTTAACCTGATTATAAATCAAAAGCAGAAATGTTTATAATTAAGGAGTTTATTACATTATTAATCTGAGCTTCCTTCATATAGCTGTTCTGTAGTCATGTAAAGAAGAAAGGAAATAGTTGATTTTCTCAGTTTTAACTAAAACCGATGGCTTTCTTTGAAAGTGGCAACATATTAACATACGCATCAAAGTAGGAAAAAAGATAGAAGAAAAGAACATTTATAGAAATTGTCAAAAGTATAGAATAGGAATTATGTTGCTATTTGTCATAATGTTTTGAATAAAATACATCTTAGATATATGTAAAAAACAAAAGGAGGTGCATCTTTAAATCTAATGTGGGAAAATCCATAAAATTAGAATCATGGACCCAAACTGGTTAAGTTGATCTCATAGCTTCTATATACATATAACCCAACTTGAAATTCTGAATGCCATTTCTATGCATATTAAATTTCTATGTGCAAAATAATTTTTTTTCCCCATTCAGTGACACTCAAAATGAACAAGGAAATTGGAAAACTTGGTCTGAATCAGCAGTAACATGACATGCGAGTTGGTTTACAAGGCAGAACCATCTGAGAATTATTCAGTAGAAACAGTGTCTGTAGAAAGATTTTAAAAATGACAAACTGGTGAAGGGGGAAAACCAGTCTCTATAGCCTACCCAAAGTCTTATTGATACATTAATGATTGATGACTTGAGGAAATGTTGGTAAATCATTAAAAATTATATTTATATATTTTTAGAAATGTAAACTTAATAAAATAAAAGATGTAACTGATTTAGGAAATTAGGGCTATAATCACTTAGCCGGGTGTGTGAAAGTAAGAAGAGACAAGCTCAAAATTAACAATGTGTTATGGAATTGAATTGTGTTAGTCATCTAACAATGACACAACCACGCTAAATAACATTGCGTTATCAATGAACGTGTTTAACAGCAAGTTACCACAGACTATTTCCTCTTCCAGAGAAACATACTCGTAGTTTCTCCGTCATAGTTTCCTCAATCTCCAAGGCACCACCACGTCATTGTGGGCTAGGAGTTTAAACACCTATGATTCTAAGATGTTAAGAGACCCTGGCTCCTCTTAGAGGAGTGGTCAGACTAAGAGCAGTTCATAGATGTTGGTGGAACCGCAAAGGACACCTTGCCTGGAAGAAGGAAACCGGGGGTACCTTCCATGTGCCAGGCCTGTGGAGGAGGAACTCACTGATGACTGCCTGGTGGTCAAGCATTGGCTCCTGGGACTCAGCCATATACCCAGCCCAAAAAAGCAGCAGGATGCTACCTCCACATGGGCTCATTATCTGTGGAGAGGAAAATTAAGAGCAGTAGGAGCTGGTAGTAGGCGAAGGAGGCTGCAGGCTGCTGGAGGGGATGCTCTGACTGCATTTTGCAATGATGCAACAAACAGCAGCTCAGACTATCCTGCCTTCTTGGAGTACCTGGGTGGTGTCCTGGAGAGGTTGTCACCTGTGGATTCCACTGTTCTTCTGAGGGAGTTCAATGTCCATCTAGACAATGATGGAGTAACTTGGAGGGGCAGGATTGAACAGCCCCGGGATCTGAACCCAAGTGGTGTTGGATTGTTGGATTTCTGTGTAAGTCAGGAATAGTCCATAACAAACACCTTGTTTGGGCATAAGGTGATTCATAAATGTATTTGGTACCAGACCAGCTTAAGCCAAAGGTTGATGCTTTTGTAATTGTATCATCAGACCTGTGACTGTATGTTTTGGATAATTTGGTGAAGCGGGGAGCAGACCTATCTGATTTGGGAACCTCAGTGCTGTATCCCTGCTTTTTGCAGATGATGTGGTTGTGTTTGCTTCCTCAGACCAAGAACTTTAGCACACACTGGGGAGGTTCACAGATGAGTGCGAAATGGTGGGTATGAAAGTCTTTCTAAATCTGAGGTCATTGTACCCAACTGGAAAAGAGTGGAATGCTCGCTGTGGGTTGAGCATGAATTAGCCTGAGAGATGGGGCTAGGAGCTCATACTTGTAGGAAACCTGGTATGGAGTTTCTGCTTCCCCATATTCAAAGGAATCAGCTGAGGTGGTTCAAGCATCTAATGTCTCCTGGTTGCTATCCCTTAGAGGTTTTCTGGGCATGTCCTACTGTGAAGAAACCCCAGGGCAGACTCAGAGCTCACTGGAGGGATTACATATCCCTACAGGCTTTGGAATGCCTTGGGATCCCCCGGGAGGAGCTGGAGAGTGTCGCTGGGGAAAGGAGTGTTTGGGTCAATCCCCTGAACCTGTTGAATGACATATTAGGATTTGAGAGTCTACTACATTCTGTAATATATGATTTATGACAGAAGCATACAGGGAATTTACCGCTTACGCACATCATGTCAGTTGTGTAGGTGCAGCCTATACGCATTAATAAAAATATGGCGAACGTGGTCTGAGCAATCTCATCTCAGAATGTTCTCCATGGGTCCTGGATATACTCATACTTGTCTTCAGGGCTGTTCACTTGTGATTCAACAGGGCCTACATAGACTGCTTGCTTGTCTCTAATCTTACCCACCAAAACTCCAACTCCAAACCTTAGCCTGTCCCTTAACTAAAATGATACTGAACATACTCTAACTTTCGATTGAAGGCAAAATCCTCATAACAGGCATTTGAAGTTGCCAAAATATCAAGCATGTCCTCACCTTGATTATTTTGAATATAGAAAATGATCAGTACAAACATAAGGAGACACAGATGAGCAGAAAAGATGGATGATACAAAACAACTGGATAATGGTATTTTAAAGAAATTAAACTCAGCCTCTGTCTGGGCTTAGTCTGGGCCTCTGTCTGTGCTACATCATACACTTACCTATTTTTTAGAAAAGGTGGGGGAAGTTTTCTTAAATAGCACCCTAATTCGAGAAATGTTGAGACGTTTTCAGAGATGCAGGCTGTTGAAATGAACACTGATAACACCCTCGGAGGGCTCCTTCCTCTTTAGCCGTGATTAACAAGAATGTCAAATTTGGACTAGTCTGACCAGAGAATACGCTTCCTCTCTGCCACTCTGAATGGTTAGTTTTTATGTATATTTTGCATGGTTTTCAGCTCTGACCTTTCCTAATAGGAACCAGTGGTTGTAATCCATTTAATTCAGTGGGAAAAGTAAACATTAACACAGATTCTAACCAATTTATTCCCCCCAAAGTTACTGAAGGAAATATTGCATCCATTTTACTCAAGCCACATATTGTATTAGCCAAACACTTTGATACTAAATTTGCCTTTTTGTATAGAAAAATAAGGATAAGAAGAACTTTTATAGAAACTGCCTGTGTCTCACTGTTACTAGATCTGTCATAAGATCTGGTAACACAGATATGTCTAAGCAAAGGAAAACTGAATTATATTATGCATAGCCTGTATAACCTATTTCATATGCCATATGCTATATAACCTACTTATGTGCAATTTCAACATTTATTTTCAACTTACTAACCTCTAACAACCCCATACCCCAAACACAAACAACAACAAAAACATACTGTGAACATCCTAATATGTTTTCATTCATCCACACAAGGTTGACAATACTTTGATCACACACATCTGAAGTTACCCTCTAGCAGTTATTAATTGGCCTAAAAACTTATCTGTGTTCCTTAAAATGATACAATTGGAAGTTTTTTCAATGAAAAACTTGGTCAATGAATGAGGGTTTATGAATATTCTAATCTGATCCCACCCACATCCCCCACCCCCATACAAGCTGTGCTGTGACAACTTAAGTTCATCTTAAAATCCAGTTGTCTCATGGTCAAATTTAAACAGATGTCCTAAGAATGGAGACTTTTTAGAGTAATTATGGTAATTAGGTATTTTTGATGAGAGTCTATGACGTAAATAAACCAAAATAATTTTTGTTGTAGTTTAACATCTTCTGTATTTCATCAAAATACACAGAACACAGCAAGTTATTTTCACCAACTTTTTGCTACCTTGTCATTTAGCCCATGCTAGCTTCTCATTTAATTAATTTTAGTGCATGCAAATTAAAGCCACTTCTGACAAGTTGTCATGATTTGTTCTTCCAATATTTTGTTTTAATCTATATACTTCTTGTCTGAACTTGGCTTTGTGAGACTTTAGTCCTGCAGATTTAAATCAGCAATCAATAGCCATAGCATTTTCTTTCTCATGGTCCGTGCTGTGACATTAAAAATCCCTTATAGACATGTAAACAAAAAGAAATGTCATTTTTATCTCTCAGAAAGTGAAGGTCTTCACAGTACCATTAGCATACCTTTAACTGCTTTGTTTTGGTTCTGTCGAGGATCTGTGGTATTTCACGTCAAGGCACTTCCACATTAGCTCAACTTTTGACAGCAAGTGACTACGAACAACTTTTATTTATAAACTGGTGTTAAATTGACACAGTTCAGCGAACAAACTAGACAGGCCATGCTTCATTCTGGTCTGCTGGTAAAACACAGATTAGACGGTTTATGACATTCTTTGGGGTGTTTTACCCAGTGGAGGGGGCCCCACAATTATTTACAGGGATTATATGGTGTGCTTTATATTAAGGTATGCACATTAAGAGTATGAGTCAGGGAGAGCAGAACTTTTGCATAGCCGTATTAGCACAACGCAGGAGCTAATCCAGCAGGAAGCAGCAGGCAACGGGGCTAAGAGAGGACAAATTTCAAAACAAACACGGCCAAAGATCCCAAAACCTCTACTTAATCTACATTCATTGGGGTTGGATTTGGTGCAGGCACATAGAGATCAGCTACTGCCTGTCACTGTCACAAGTCATTTTCTAAAACTGCTCTTTGTCTCCCAAATTGTTGGATTGAAGATATCCGGGTGATATGGTAATCCGGTAAAAGAGAGCTGGCTGTTTTCATGAGGTTTCAGTTATCAAGTTTGCTGCAGAATACACATATAATGTGTCCAAATGCAATTAACATGCAAAGTTCAATGCTAAAAGAAATTGTGTGAAAAGTTTTGTTTTTGTTTTCAAGTTGCAGGAAATACAAAACCAAAAATGAAAAGATGTTCTCGGGACTTTAGTTCCAGGCAACAGATTTGATTTCCTTCAAAAGGCTCTTCCTGGAAAACACCTTATGATTCCAGTGTGCTGTCAAACCAGAATTTTCACCTTGTTAAACAGATTTGAACAGGCAGATATAAATGTTGGTGGTTAGTAGGTGAAGGATAAACTGCAAAATAATCCACCAGTTATGAGAAAGATTGTATAATGATGAATGCTGACTTTTGAAAGCTTTCACTGCTGCCATTTAGTTTGTTTGATGTGGAACAAATGCAGTGACTGAAGTGGAAATTATATGGTGTTGCTTCAAATACTGGTGAGTCAATGAAATGTGATCCAGGGGGTTTGTTTTGCATCATGGATTTATGAAGGCTTTTCATAAGCAAGAAAACGATGCCTCTTTATAGAAATCTGAGGAAGTATTTCACTAATCTCAGGCAATTATGGGCAGAGATGGTCCAACTCACCCTCTTGCCATCGTTTAACTGCACCAAACCGTTACTTGAGCCCAGTTATCTCCCAGAATATTATTTACATAGCTGATGTCAGTCAAGCTAGTATAAGGTTGAAAAGTCTTTTCTGTCTATAATATTCGGAAAAACATTTGGTTTGAATCCTAAGCTTTGCTTTCATTGTAGAACATTTAAGCAAACTTAAGCAAAGTACTTAAGCAAACCGCTTCAGTTGTGCAATTCCACTAGATGCACTTTCTTTTCTCTGTTTCCTCTCTTGCTAAATTTGTTGAAAGCACGAAATGCAATCTTTTTTTCAGACGTGAAAGGACAGTTCTATAAAAAATCTTTTGTTTTCCCTTAATGACAGTTTATAATTGGATGTAATAGATGAAATTATTGCAAGCTTTGTCAAAGTGCCTGTTTATTCATTTGACTGAGTGTCTATCATGAAATCGTCCTTGAATTTCTCTTAATTTCTCTGCTCTGCCTCCTTTCACATTACATTGCACAGAGATTCCAGTTAGATGTGTGAATAACAGCTGCACAAAAACATGGAACTGCTGCCTAATTAAATTTCATGGAAACACAGCATTCACAACACGGCAACCTTTTCCTTATTTTATATAAAAACAATATGATTTCAAATAAATATGCTGTTTTACATAGACACAGAAAACATGTTAATAGTGGAGAAGAGACAAAAGAAAACTAATAATGAAGGCTCTAAGACTGATGGCAGACAGGATGGAGATTGTTATCCAAATTGAAAATGGTGGCAGTGTTGCGGTAGAGGATGCTGAGCTGCTAGCAGTAGTTTATTTGTATTTGCATCTTGCACAATGGACAAAACACAGGTCTGCTTCTAACTTAAATACTTAAATACAATTTACTAACACTTACACACAGATGTGCATATAGCAAATGCAGGTGAACACACATTCATTCATACTCATATGTACACACAAACATACACACGCATGTTAAACTCTACACGGCACCCACACCCTTAGATGACGGGGGTTGAAATGGAGACGTCATCAGTACATCAGTACCAACGATCCATTTAGGGAATGTTAACAAATCAGTTTAGATTTTTTTCTTTTTTTTGTGTCTTTGTTTCTTAGAAAAGCACAGGGAGCCTCCATGCTGAGAGTAGCCATCAGTGACCTTACACATGAGGGAGAAGAGACAGCTACAGGTACATTACACAGCATACATAAATAGACCAAATTAAATATGTGTTGAGACAGAATACTGTAAAATACTCTATAACATTATAAATTATCTAGAATGAACTATGGCATAAAGGGATATTAAGTATGTACAAGTTTAGAGAAGATGCATAATCAATGAATTTTGTATTCAGTTAAACAGCAAAGAAAACTACTTTGACAATCCCCTCTCCTGAAAAAGGAAACAAAAATAATTTAAAAAGCACTCGAAAGATTTCTCAGTACATTATGTGAGGCACAGTTTTCAAATGGAATCAAACTACAGTATAGGATATTTCAGTGGTTTTCTTGTAGGACATAGCAAAACATTTAATGCTATACTGATAACCAGTATCCCTTTAAAAGTATATGGCACCACCATTCCAGAGTCTCCTCTGATCGCGACAGAGACGCTGTGTAAGTCCACGTCAGTCCTGCGATGTCCTCAGAGAGAAGGAAGCAATATCAAGCAGAGACAGTCTTTCATCAGCTGTCCCGTTTGTCCTGCCGTTGTACGCCAAAAAGCTTAAGCAGACATCGGCCAAAAGAAGTCCATCCATCATTTTTGAAAGCAGAGCACACCAATGTCCTCTTCAGTCTCACCTGCTGCTTTAGCAGTTAAATATATCTAGAGGTCTTGCATGTTATGACTGACACACAACCACAGTAGACTCATATTCAGTGAAGTAATTGCATACAATGAATTGACAGTAAGACTACACCTGCTTCACAAGCCTGTTAGAGATGCAAAACCACATAGCGGCTACTTTGCTTTTAGTCAAAAGATGGGTTTAGTTATTTGTTTCTGTAGCAGCATAACAATTCTGTACTCTTTTTTTTCTTTTATCATGGTCGATATACACACAGATATACAGAGGGAGGAAACTTTTAGTTGAGTCTTTCTTTGTTCTCTCTCAGTCCAAGGGGAATGCTTTCCACAGAAAAGAAGAGCTTACGGTTCAAAGGTCAAAGTGCTGTGCTGTGAAATATTTCTAGAATACTCCTTCATCTTGTACATCTGGTGCTGCCACCTCTCTCATCTTCTCGGCCTGTCACATCTAAACAAGAAGAAAAGACAAAAGAAACAAAAAGAGTTATGAGAAAATAAAGCAAAAGTAAACAACCCCCTCTCTGAAAAAAACAAAAAAATGGTCAGATTTTCTTGTTTTTGTGTCTCAGATGTGCACACAAATAAACTAAAGGGGCCAAAGTTGTGATGGTGACAATGAAAGCTGTTCCACCAGCTTGTGTCAAAGGAATAACCTTTTTTTAGGGATTTAGAGCAGAGCCCTCTTTTCCAAAAACATGAACTGTGATTGGTCAAACATACCATACCAAAGTTAAGAAAAAGGTTTTTTTTTTTAAAAACCCACCAGCAACCTTTTAATCAGAAGGTGTGAATTTAGATGGTGACACCGTGAGAAAAATATTTTCATTACATATTTTACGAGCGAAGTTGATGTTTTATTTGGGGGGGAGGGGGCAGTCTGTTGAACCCAAAGGTGATTTGGAGATGTAAAAAGTTTGCCATTGTTGTCTGTGGCTTGTGTTTTGAATTCTTGAGGTCACATTATAAATGAGGAGTGGGTCTAATTGAGAAACGCTGAAAATACACATGCATAGGGTAGATTGTATGCTGTCATTTCATAATTTTTGATCACATTTACAGTGAATGCAATGGGAATTCTTTTGGGATTTTGTTAAATGTATAATCAGTCAAGGCATTAAAAGAAAATGCAATGACTTTTGCAATGACACATAGTATTGTGAACATTATTCATCAAAATTGCTGCTCCAACGTAAACCATCCTCACTAATCTGTGCTTTTCAAACATTTGTCTATGTTTTTTTAAATTTTTCGAGATTTTTCCGAGATGGGACTCAACTTGCATACAAAAGTAAAGTAATTTGAAGCAATAGTAGTAGCTCTAACAGTTCTTGTCACTTGATGACGGAAAATAAGCGTTGACAGTGAGGTGATATGCAACAAGGTGCATTGCTTAAGTCTATCCCCTTGTTTCCACCAGATGCTGTTGCGACACGTTCCGGTTTCTTTGCTGGTGTTGATCGCAGCCACTAGAAGGCAAGATTCATCGAACGATAAGCAGCAGATGGATGTGATGTTTTGAGGTGCAGCGACAGTCAGTCACAAGATCAGCCAGCTGATTTGATTGGCTGGTGCCTGTGTTGCTGCTTGAAAAGTTGAGCTGTTCTCTCTTTTCCAAACCAAGCTGAGCTAAGAGCCATTCATTTAATTTGGCAAAATAAAATGCCAGACCATTCTAAGAAAAAGGGAAATGAGATCTTTAATGTTTGAAACATGGATATGTGAATCCTGACTGGGTGTTGCTTGTGTTTCCGCTGGACGCAACACAGCACTTTTTAGAATTGGCCCAAAAGTGGCTCAAATTTTGTTTTACTAAGAATATGTGGACAATCTGTGTTTGACAGAGGCTGCATCAACAAGCACAAGCTGAATGAGTTGGACAAGAAGTCAGAGATGGGGACACCATAGAAAATCCAGTAAATTTTAGAAAGAAAATACCCAATGTTGACTTTCATATCAATGTTACTAGCAGAAATAAGGCCAGAAATCAACCAGTCAGAGGAATTCAACCACAGATAAGGTCATGCTTAGTAACACAGAAACACAAGATGTTACATGACACCCCAGACACACTTAAAAAAAAAAGAAAAGACAATAGTAAAGAGGACAAGTTGTGTAAGTTAATTCCTGGTGGATGATATGCTCCGCTTCCAAACCACAAAATTGCGCAAAAGACGAAATAAACGAATATGGCAGCCGGAATGTGCCACAACCACATCCGATGGAAACAAGGGGTAACAAGCGAAATACGATAGCTAATACGGAAGTTGCAACACAGCTGAATTTTTAGTTAGTTGTGT
>JAOXYM010000024.1:10506962-10529121 GCA_028567055.1 Leptatherina wallacei | reverse complement strand
TTGTGTTATAACAAATGCCATCTACGTTTTTCCATCTTGTCCAATAACACCTTGAAGGTCTACTTTGAGTTTAGCTTCAGCAGTAACGCTTACTTGCAGGTCCTCTCGTTGAGCTCTAGCTGGCGTTCTTTACAGTATTCGTCTGTGTGTTTGCAGGAGCACCGGCAGGTTGAAGGATCCTGCACAAACAAACGCTTTCTCTTCACTGAGCAGTGATCACAACATGGCTCACAGACACTGGACAGACAGAGAGACAAACAGACAGAGATGGGGAGGAAGAGGGAGAGGCAGATTACAACAGTGTATTATTACCATCTAAGATAGGTCGCCCCTTTGTCAACCCTTTCATATGCTGCAGTTTGCCCCTCAAAGCCACTGCCAAGTTGCTCTGCATGTGACACTCGGGTAGTATTGCACGCAAGTTCCCACAGAGCAGGCAAAAGTTCAAGCATTAAAATGATCACCCACCCCCATCCCATCCACATTGACCAGACTACTCACAAACAACTTGGGTTAGACATGCAGTGAGCAAAGCTCTGCACCAATTCATGCAACACAAAATAACATGAAATAGCTCTGAGCGCCTGGTTAATGACAGCACACTTTTCGCTCTCAGTCTTACAAAGGCTCAACTCCTAATAAAGAAGACTCGAGGGTCTGTTTGATGCACCATTAAGAATATTTGCATTTTATTGATTGAAAACTAATGACTGTTTCCCACAAAGAGACATGAGATTCAAAACAGAGGCTCAAAGTGATCTAAATTACATTTCTCAACATTGATGAAGGCTCAGATATTTCACTGACATCTCAATATACAAATTACAAATGCACATACATACAGGAATATGTTCACAGTATGAGCACTGAAGAAACATGAGGTCATCTTTATATTACTTCTGAATACGAGTTAATCTTACGGTTTCAAACACAAAAGTAGGCAAACAAAAAAAAACAAAAACAGTACTTGCCAAACAAAGAAAGAAAAAGAATAGATAGCCATCATTCATATCTTCACATTACATAAAAAGTACCAGCATTAGACACAGGACAGCGAAACCAGTTTTTAAAGAAGAAAAGAACAAAGAGAGGCAAGGAGACGGGTGTGAGACACAGCAAAGCAGCATAGACTCAACACTGAAGACAGGACCATGATTACAATCCTGGTGATCCCAGCACAGATACCAGAACAGTCTGCAAAGCCAAACTGGTGGATATATGTGATCTGTTTCAGTAGAGGGTTCGGGTTACAGCTAACAGCTGATCTGATATTTGTTTATTCCAGCTTCTTTAAACGTGTCCATTATCATTCACAGAGCTAGCTACCGGACAAGATGTTAGATAGAATTTGAACCTTTAGGTTTCTGTTGTCGTATCTCATCCAAATCATTGGTCCAGTCCCATCCATAGGGGGTGACATTCTTGCAAACACTGTGCTGAGATTAGTTGGTGATTTTGAAAGGTTGTGATGGGTTATGTTTTATTTCTTGCAAAGTGGAATACGCCAAAGTCTGTAGCACTTTCCAAGTTATTGTTATTTAAAAAAAAATAAAATCGCAGGAGCATCATTAGCAACAGTCTCTGGCAAACAGGCCAGCTTAAACAATTATTTTCTCAATATGTAGAGCATGGCTGACGAGACAAAGTTAGGACAATACACGGAAGCGACATGCTAATTGATGTGATTGACGGGTAAATTAAATGGTACAAATTAAAAGGGGCAAAGGAGTTCCTCCCAAATTAGCTTAATTATGAGAAGCGCAACACTCAGGTGCAGGTAGGTGGAGAAGGCGGAGCTGACATACGCATCATGAATTGTTTTGTCACGGTTTTTCTTTCGCTTTCTCTTTTGGCCTTTGGCCTTGCCTTTCCGGGATTTTCTGCAAGAGAAAGAGGACAACAACGCAGAAAGATACCTGAGAGACTGACGAGAGAAATGGACTAATGCGTTAACATCGTAAACTGGTGACAGCTAAAGGCAACATCGGGTAACAGCAATCTTTTTATTTTTATTTTTAATCAATTAAGGCAATTAGTCATTCAGAAAAATGTTGATCTGTTTTCCTTTTTTTAAAAACTTTTTTACTGATTGATTTGTCTGGGATTACAACTTGTCATATTATGAGGAAAGCATCAGACATATGCCACGGTGGACCATATCCCGATGCTTTCAGTGAGGGTTGAAGTGTATTTCAAAGGTGCAGCGAAAACATAAATACCAACTGCTAATGAACAAAAATGACCTTGAAACAGTGAAACAAGCAAGAGACACACCCAGAGTTATCCACATATTCTTCATTTTTTAGAATGTGATGAATATCATATGATCGTGAGAAAATCACTTCATTGCCTGGGTTAGGTTCAAAGGACTTTTCAAAAAGATTGTTTTATAAATCAGTACAATGACTCTGCAGAGTGAAACCAATTAGAAGTGTGAGGCTTGACGTGGGCGGAAATTTCCCAGATGAATTGAGGACAAAAGACTTGGACTTCACCAAAACTGCATCTTTCAACATATCTGGGTCAACCCTTTAGAACTGATTCAACTTGTTTCAGAAAAGAGCACAATGAGAACAAACAGAAGTGTGCTTATGAAGCAGACACGAGGGGCTGGATGCATAAACGATGTGTGTGCACAACAACCATGCGTGTGTTTTTTCCTCCCCACCTTTTACTTTTTACCTTGTGCAGAGGCTGTTATTTGTAAAGGAAGCTGTCCTTTACACTATATGTGCAAAAGCTTTTGTCATTGAAATTTAAACTCGAAAGGGTGAAAAATTAAGTCCTAAAAATGAATTGAAAAGGTCTCCTCTTCAAGGAGACACCATCTTCACATTCAATCTGATTGTGCTTTCTTCCATTTGTTTTCATTTCAGTAATTAAAAGTTGATGGTGCAAGAAGGATTTTTTGTAAAGGCAAAGACAGCGGGTCATTCAAGCTAGTTGTGCATGCATGCAATTTTGCAATGATTGGATTTTTTAAAAGATCAGAATTATAAATAAAGCAAGAAATATGAATGCACATTTTTGCCTTTGTGTACAAATACAGTTTTAGTTACAAATCTATGCATAACATTATGCATCTTGCCCCTAGTGTTTCACATGTGCAGGATGGAGTCAGACAATATGTTGCTCCCTTGGTATTATATAACTATTTTTGTAATCGCACACAATAAACATTAATAAGTCTATATTGTGTATGTATGGTGCATACATAATACATAAATTCAGATTTTTACAGGCAAGAGATAGTGTTTCTACTTTCAAACATGACATTTATAAGCATAATAAACCAGTTTTTAGTCCAAGCTTAAGGAAATTACATCTGAACTGTACATAGCCCAAGTAACTTTATAATTCTATTACTCAGAAATTAAGCTTTTTCAAAAAGAAAAAAAAAGGTGCACCAGGTTAGATTAAATCATCATCATCATTGCCCTTGTTGATGTCTGCTCTCTGCATGTTTACCTTGGGAAAAGTAAAAGCAATTTTTGTATAATGTTTGGTGCATAAGCTGCATTAGTTGATGCATACAAGTTGGCACCTAATCTGAATTAACCTAATTTTTTAGTGAATCCTTTGTGTATTTGCACTTCTCCTTCCACCTTCCCACTGAAATACCACACAGATGGGCAAAGCAGATATCAGTGTCATTACAATATTAGGCTTTTTCTACAGCCATGCTAGAGGCTCTTTGAGGTTTTGCTAAAGCTATTTGCTTGCATTAGCATGATGATGTCTAGAAGCAATCAGTTCCATCATGTTCAGTATCCTGGTTTAGTGTGTTAGCGTGTTAACAATCGCTAGTTGGCAATTGTCAAAGCAATTTTGAGGCAATGAGGGTTTTTTTTTAGATGGGAGGTCAAGACATCAAGCTATTACAATTTATCTTTTGCAAACCATGAACATATGCTCCAAATTTCATGGCAAGATGATGACCACAACCAGTTAAGATTTTTCACCATGAACCACACAACAAAGGAAGAGCCAGTGTACACTGAAGTCAGGATTAATCCTCTAAGGACCATATGTATTGAATGTAATCAAATTCAACAGCTGTGGAGAATTTTTTTGTCTGAACAAACTAACGGACTGACTGACAAACAGTCAGTGTGCTACCATAACAAAAAATTATGTTTTGCCTTTACAAGGAAACACAATGTATTTAATCATAGAGTAACATAAAGAGTGCGGAAGTCCCAGATGGAGTCCAACCAAAACACCAACTGATCCACGAAACAGGATGTGTGTAAATATAAAGACTTCCTCTTAATTGTCAGAGATCAGGCCCAGTTGGGGACGTTGACAGTCAACTAGTTTCACAACCTCAGCAGGATGACTCAACCTGACAGGCTCGAGGACCTCTTGAGAGGTTAGCAACCAGTGATAAAACTAACATGAACATATGAAAGCCTCAGAAACAGAAGTTGAATGACCTCCAGGACCATTGCTTTGTAGAAGCATGCCACCAAAGCCAGACTTGTAAACAGTTGAGACAAGGTTAAAGAGAAGGTCTCAAAGCTGAGCCTTATCTATATGACAGACGACCTGACATAAAACCAAAATACGACCGACAACAACAGCCACGCAATAGAAAAATATTAACGACTTCTTTGCAGAGGGGGGATTAAAGAACTTTTATGACCCTTGCAACACCGACTCAATGTTGCATGGGAAGGGAGGATCACTCAAGAAAAGACCATGAACTGAAAAGTTTAACAGGTCTTCAAGAACACTTATCTATATCGGAGCAATTAGAAGCAAGAGTAACAGACGGTCAATGTGATGGAAACAGGTATGAATTGAGGGGAATAATGTAAAGATGAGATAGAAAAGGGAGGGCAATGACCTCATCAAGTGTCACTCTTTCACCTGATGATTAAGTTGGTATTCCCCATGTGTATCAATTGAATGTAGCATGCTTATCAGTGCCTTATATGAGATGATTACATATTACTTGTCCACTAAGGTTGTAATTAAAATGTGATGTGCTTTGAGTAAATTTGTGTGTGTCTATGTCAAAGGATAACGTGAGACAGAGAAAAGAGTGAAAAAATATCCCCCAGATCGATTAAGAGTGGGTACAGTAGTATATTAAAGTTTCAGACAACTGAGAGTGAGTTTATTTGCGAGGCAATATCACATCTCAAGTTCCCATTGTCGCCCCCCCCCCACCCCCACCCACATCCTAAATCTCCATGCAGAAAGAGCTGCTGTACTCACTTTTCTTTTGGTTCTTTCACTTCTGTCTTTGACCTGAAAAGCAGGAACAAAACAACATGATATTAGATCACAGCATGCCAGCTGGTAAACAGATATGTATGAGGACCATTTGATTATCAGCATGGGTGGGCTCACGTTAATCTTCTCAAATAATGTTATGTCATCATTCTTTACAAGAAACTGTGATCAAACTTGCTCTCACTTTCAAACGCCTGGCTCAGTAAATAAAACAGAGTTGGGAAATAATGCAGTGTACACACTCAATACACAGTTACACAGAGCAGTGTGTGTGTGTTCATCGGCAGATATACACACACATCCAAACACATCTACAATAGGAAGCTGTCAGGTTCGTTTCACTTCTCGTACATGTGACAGCTCTTGCCGATAAGGGAGTGTGGAGCAATAAATCTCCTGGCACACTCTACAGGCGACAGTTTGCCAATAGTCTTGGGGAAACAATGTTTCTTTCAAGATGGCCATAGACTCGCTGCCAAGTTTCTATTTGACGGTAAAAACTTTACATATTGTAAGCGTGCAGAATAAAGCATAAATCTAAGGTAATATCTCCTGCCCCAGACGTAAGGATCTGCATCCTCCGCCAAGGCCAATGTCAAAATTTGCAGTTTTATGGTAAGTAATCTGGATTTGCACAGACATGTAATGGGCTGCACATTTTCAGAGGTGGCACCTCTTCACAGAGTTTCAGAAGATTCTGCTTGCTGGTTTCTGAGTTAAGTAGACAAACAGAAAGTAAACCAACAATAATCACAACTCTCAGTTTATAATCAAAAGAGATACATTATATTAAAGTTAATGGGAATATTTATAGTGATAAAATATACTAAAGCATTTACTATTCAGGTAAAGTGGATCATTTAATGTGATATTGGATCCTTATAAATCTTCGGTTTCTATTCATCAGCTAGATGAATCTGAAACGTTGGTTTAAAAGCTGGAAAAAAAGAAATGTGAATCGGACATGTTTTGGAGGCAAAGTGTCTCCAGAGAGTGGCAGTATAGAGTATTCTGGTCATGGTCATAATTCAGTAGAAGTAGCTGTCGTACTTAATGGAATTACATAAATGAGTAAAAAAGACAACTGCAGTGAGTAAAAAATAAGAAGAAAAGAAAAAGAGCTTTTCTTTAGGAATAACTTTAGTCTCTAGAAATATTGAATAGGAAGTTGTATCTGGGAAGATGTCAGTCAGTCATGCAATACACAAAGTTGTTTATGAGTTTATGAGTTCCAACTCTTTTTGTAACAAGAAAAAAAAAACCTGAAATAACTAATCAGCTTTTTTTTTTATTAGTGGATATTTTTCCATATGTATCACTACCATTCACTTTTTCTTTTCCACAACTTCTAAACACAAATAAGAAACTCTTGAATTTAATACATGCACCATGAAGCGGTGCAGCATTATTGTTGATATAAGTCCTGCTATTTGTTCTGCTGTTGTTGTACAGCTCAGTGTTGTAAGATCAACCTTTTTTTGAAGGTAGTGTAAAAAAAATTATTAAATACTTCATGAGAATTTAATGAGTGAGTTTTTTTTTAAGTTTTATTTGATAAGTGTTTACAACTAATTGGTTAAGTATTGGTTAAATACACCTTTTTAACAACTGCATTAGACATTTCTTACAAGTCAAAGAGTTGGACAAACAAACTGGTGAAGTTTCCCTGCAGAGAAAGTTTAAGGTTTCAACAAACAGCACAAATGAGACTCATAAAGCCACACCTGAAGCCTCAGCCAGTACTGCTGTCGTCCCTGCAATGTTTGTTTTCTTTTTAGACTTTCCTGAAATGACGGAGGATGATATGTGTCCCTTCTGAGCTGCTGCGTCACAGCCCAAACCTCTGCCACCGTAATGATCTGACTTCAACAACAGTCCAACACGAAGCAACCTAGCTCAAGGACAGCTGACGGCTCAGTTAATGTTTAGCTGGGATCAAGTCATCAAATCTTGGTGATCGTGTTGCTTGTTTCACTTTTGGACACATTCCATTTGTTATTGTGGTGGTAGAATATCAGAAAAACTAAATGAAATTCAGTTAAAGAGCCACAATACAGTGAGTTTATCAACTTAGGACAAAGAAGTGCCAAGTTTTTGAAATGAAAGAGTATGTGCTTAAGATTATTAAGCTTATGGTATTAAATCAAGTACCCTCAGTCCTTTTGGAGCAGCTAATTGGGAAAAGCATGCCCTGACAGGGAATAAAAGTCCTGATCCACCACACCATCTGGAAATACTGGATGGTGGAGATATGGAATTGCCTTTCAATCGCTGAGGAGGAATCTTTTCCTGATTAACAGCTGAAGTAAAACACAGTAATCACTCCTAGTAATGATTTAATAAAACAGGTATAACTTTATAACTAGCTTTCATGTGTAATCTTAAAAGTGGCAAACTTGCAGCTGCTTATCTTTATCTCTTTTTTTCCCAGCAACAATTTAAGTCACATTTACATGACAGCACCTGTTTCTCATCCTGAATGTCTCTGTGCCCTCTGGACGTCAAGTCAACCAGCAGATATCTCGTGATTGACAGACGGCAATAAATATGAAGTCACAAGACTTCTTAGAGATCGATAACAGAAGCAATCACACCCATGGTATGCAGTTACAGGAAGGACCTCTACATGCCACAGATCCTGAGCTATGCTTTGGAATGAGGACGAATTCAAAACATGGAGATATCTGCTGCGATGTGTCTAATGTGTTTAAACATGCTCAGAAAAAACATCAGCCAAGTGAAAGAAGCTGAGATAAGATGTAAATCTTCAGGATTTGCATCTGTTGAATGTGTCAGGGGGAAAGCTGAAAACAATAACTTTACATGACGTGTTTGGCCAACCTCTTCTTTCCCACAGATTAGTGCAGTAATTTGTTTCTCATTGTGTGTGTGTGTGTGTGTGTGTGTGTGCAAGAGTGTGACTTTGGAGGTTTCTTACCTACACTCACATGCGCTGTGTTCTGTAAAACTCATGAAAATGTCATTTTGTTGCCTTTGGGGTTTTATTCTTTTAATCTGCAAAGAAAGAGACATTTTTTTACAAAGAAGAAAAGTCACATGTGTCAGATAATTTAACCTTCAGACATGTTTCAAATTCAGCTTTTTGTAAATGTCATGTTTAAGGATTAAGTTTAATTCTCTCTGCATTGTGTCTACTAACTTCAGCTGATGTAGGAATTTACATAAAGTCTTCCACCCTACTCCTCGGATGATTAGATGGTTCAAGGCCGTCTGACCAATCAGGAGATGGGAGCTGCCAACTCCTGATCAGCTGATAACCTCTACTTTAGCTAATCATGTGTGAGAAGAGGAGGAGGAGGGAGAGGGGGCACAAAATAAGTGGGTATGAAGATGATAATAGTGAAATGTTGTTAGTGGGTTTGCTGTCATCTTTTAGTTTGCCTAATGGGCCGTTATAATTGAATAAAAAGAGGGATTTGAAACAATAAGTGCAAAATTCAAGCGTTCTTTGTTCCTTACTGGACTGATTTAATCTCATTCAGGGGGGCAGATATTGCACATTTTTTACCTGTTAGTCATACAGAGTCATGCAAACTGATCCTAATAAAGAGCAATACTGAAAATGAAAAGGCTGACCTTTTCTGAATCCCCAAATCTTACACCTAAGCGGCTCTCTAGCCAGGCAGACTTGCACATTTGGGCCCCTAATGTGTGACATTTGGATAAAGCTGAAGTATTTATGTGTCTAATTAGGGAACATGCATATTTCATCGGTCACTGTTCAGGACAAATCAAATATTACTGTAAAAACAAACAAACAAACAAAAAAAAAACACACTGCCTACCTCCATTGTTACGTTATAGGTGGCTGTTGGTGTGCATTGCATCGACTCGTCTAAGCAGCAGCCAGCACAGCGCTTTAACACCACACAGGACGGGATGAAAATGTGCTCCACCTCTTCCGGGTACTCCTGAAGAATTTCCACCAACAGCTCTCGCGGCTGACACAAACTTTTGTTGTACACCTCCATTAAGGGGATGACTGGGAGAGAGAGCCACAGGGAACAGTTAGAAAATGGCAGTGAAGCTCCAGTTCCAATCACTCACAGAGATCTGAATAAAATATTGGCAGGCACACAAGAGTCAAAAGCGATGGAGGGCCAATGTACACAAACATGCACACACACTCTAATTCCCTTTGTCCAATTCAAAAGCACTTGGTTTACATAAGCAAACAAAGACTGGCCTACTTTGACAAACACTTGCATAATTTCTCATTGACATTAACAAGTTATATCTTGACCCCCATCAGCTGCACAAAACTTGAATGTCACCTCATTTCTAGGCTGTCTTTGGCCTGTTGTCATTTTACATGGTCTACAGTTGCACAATAACAGCCTAGAGTCTGCTTTTTCACCTCAAGTCCAGTCTCACCACCCCACCTCCCATGTCCCTATCTTTGCAGGAGTTCTGCTCTTGAGAAAGATATTAGCAAACAGACTGACAACACCTCTGAAACATCACAGAGGCCACAAGTAAGCCTGAAACAGACCCAGACTGACAGGCCTCTGGGAAGCCAAGCCAAACACAATGCGCCTGAGCAATATCAAGAACTTCAGCTTATGATTGTCCAAATTAGATTGGGCAATGCTGGGGTTGTGCAAAATGAATTTGTGGACCAAGATGGTGACATTCCTTTCTAATATAGAGTCTGGTGACCACAACATTTCCCCTAGCTTAACCTCAAGTAAAACTGAATGCTCCTCAGAGTGAAGACATTCAGCAGATGAGATTTAAGGTGAAAACTGCACTCATTTTCAATGAAAAAAGAAAAAGTCTCAGGGGGATAAATCTCTGTAGGGTCAAGCTACAAAGACGTCCACTAGGGGGCGATAATTTTCCTTTAATGTCAAGGTGAAATTCAAACCAGCTCTCTCTCTCTTTGGCTGTGTGCCAAGCAATGAGCCTAGTGCAGGCTGTATTCCCACGGTGCCCTGAGGGACACCTACCGTCATGTGGACCTCTTTCTGTTTCCTTCGGTATGTGGGCGCTCTGTAAGGGGGAAAAAAGCGTGCTGTTAGTTATAGTGGATTGTGCAAGAAGTCAGTAAAACCCAGCCCATGCCCTGTATTTATCCAATTGTGCAAACGATGTTTGCATTTTGACATTTCTGTTGACCATTGACAAAACTTGAAAACCCCAATACATATCTTATCTGCGTTGGCCCAGCACACAACATAAATGGTCATGAGAGTCACATGCATAGGCCTACTCCATGTTATAAACACTGAGAAATAATATAATTTTGTAAGTATATTTCTTAATTATTATGTAAAAATAAGGGGTTACTGCTTAAGTACAATTCTGAACTTGTGTGTATGATAGTAGCCTACAAAGTACAGTTTAGAAGTCCTTATATGGCCAAGCATTTGAGTAAAGGTTAAATGTGCCAAAGAAGCTGACTTGTGTTCTGCCTCATCAGCTACGTGGCAAATCTTCATAAACGTAGTAATTGCTTTGTTGGTTTTGTTTCAGTTTCCAAACCTTTCATGTGTGGCTCCGCAGCCTCTAGCAACTCGGATTAATAACCGTTGCCATTAAAACCATTAAGAATGTCAGCCTGCTCCTCACAGGGGGTAGCTGTCACCGCACCAGAGGGGCCGCGGGATTTTTTTTTGGCAACTTTCCATTTTGTTCGTTACGCACAAGGCTCTACCCCCCCAAATATAAAACCCCACACGCCCACCCTTTCTCCTCCTCTATTCACCCAGGAGCGCGCGCAACTCGCGCAATACCTCGCCAATATTGCATGAGACTGCTCCTGTGGCATTCGGCATGCACTGAATGAGTCGGCGTTCTGAGGGAAGACACTCGATTCAATTCCTTAATGAAAAGTTAGGGAGGGGGGGAGAGAGGAAAAAAATATAGAAAAAAGAAAAAAGGTTGGGTTGTGTGCAGGCTCCACCCCCTTCTGGTGGCGTGAGAGGGTCCAACCTTGTGGGCTGAGAGACCCCAGCCCCCCAAAACACTATGCTATATACTGTATTATTAATGGGAGCGTGTCAAGCTACGAACGTAGGCCCTTTAACCGAGTGATGATATGTCGACGGATAAATTTGCAGTAAAAGCGTCATCCTGATACCCTTTAGCGCTGATAGTGTGTCTCAGCTATCATTGAATTATCCGGTTATTCAAATAAGTTACTAGACTCTGGAGAGGAGCCACACTTCGTTTGGTTAGGAATTAGATGCGTGAGAGCGGAAGTTGCGACCTAAAACATCGAAGAAATCACAGGCTTTATTTGCTCTAAAAGAGTTGGATAGGATCTTTCAAAGTCCAATCATATCGCAGGAAAATACGCAGCCTCCTGAGGTGCTGTGTTGCTGTTTTTTCCCACCTTGAAACCTTTGCTCAACACCATACAGCGCCTGATTAATGATTATAGAAAAAAAGTATTTCCACGTGGTTTCAGACGCTCTTTAAAATCGTCCAGCCTATCAGATCAATCTATGAAGTCATGATCGATTTGTTCAGAAATTTTATTGTAAATAACACTTTTGAAAACTAGAGTCTCTCTCTCTCTCCCTCAGAGGAGCAGGCTAACCATGAGTCGCCTCAGAGCCGGGAGTGAACCTGTTCACATGTCCTGATTCAGAATGGAGCCGCTGTGCCTTTAAAGCGTAATAATATCTCCAAGGTGGTTTTAGAGCAGGCCTGCAATCACCCAGCGTCAAACTTCTCGACATTATTTTAAAAATAATCACTTATGCCACATTTGTAGCACAAAAAACGCACCACCCACGACTAAGTGGGTTCGGTTTATACAGTGTCAGTTTTGCGTAATGGCTGTTTAAATCTCCCCAAAGCCACTAAACATTTCAGCTTGTTTAAACATGAGTGGTGACCTAGCCAGACGAAAGACAAGGACAAGCTACACATTAATGACCACTGACTACATTTAGCAAAAAGAGGTCGATTGATCCCCCCGTCCCCCCCCCCGTCCCCAACCCCCTCCCATTTTAGGTCCAGTTTACTCTCAGGAACACACTCACCTTGACAGCTGACAGCGTCAAAAATAATAGTGTCAAACTGTCAATAAAGTTCATGGTGTTGGAAATCCAGACCAAAAGGTAAAGCAACGTTTCAAAACTCAAACGGCCGAATGTGGCAATTTCTTCTCCAACATGAAGTTTACAACAACGAGGAAAAAACAAGACAAGTGGACTGACTAAAACTTCTTTAAATAAGGGGGTTTTAATAGCAAATCCATGCTGGTCCCAAGGTTGAAGCATACAATCCTTTTTGCGGGTTTAATTCTTTCTTCTCAACTGTTGCCAATAATTTTCAAGATATCCAGAAACACGAGAATCCAAGACGCACAATGTCTCACATCGTTCCGTGGCAGATCCTTATATTCTTGAAAAGGAGTAGCAATCCACATTACAAGAATAATCCCATGCTTGCTGAGCCAGCCGTCTCCAAGTGTCTGTCCATTTGAAACTTGTAGCCTGCTCCTATAATGTGTAACTTCAACCTCAGGATGACGTTCAAAGAGAGGGAGTGTGTGTGTGTGTGAGAGAGAGAAAAGCGCGCTGACAGATAATCGCCCCGTAAAAGTTTTGTCTAATTGCTCTGCTCAGGCTGTTTTATCCCTCTTGTCACTGCGCTTAAAGCGGTTCGACTCCACGGAGACAGACCGTGTCCTCTTCTGTCTCGGTCTCTGCTTACTGCGACTGTGTAGTTGGCGACTATAGCTGAGTCCCTGGAGACGGATGATTGGAGGATCACAAGGCAAGGTAGGTGTGTCCACCGAGCTGACATAAAGCACGGCACACTCTAAGTCGTTTCCAGACAAAGTTTCATTTATTAAAGGTTGACTCGTGACAACATTAAAAAAAAAAGGTTTCTTGATTTTTGGTTCCTTAATGTGCACCAAACGAATGCGCTCTGATGTCGTGATTGTGGTATTTAAAACAGATCTTAAATATTACTTACTGTTTCTGTTTAATTTTTTTTTTACATAATTTACATCATGAACAGGTTGCAGCTCTGAAAACTATAGATTTACTGATACTTCATATCCCATTAATAGGATCTGCGGTATGTGTTATTATTGCTTTATTTAACAGCGCCAGACCTGATTTCCGCAACAAATTACCTCTCTGATTAGTCTGTGGAAGATCAATCTTTAAGAGGAAATTACTGATGATTACTTTTTTTTCTTGTTGTTGTTCTTGTCTGATCAGTTCGATTTCCTCGTGAGGGATGTTACAGAATATCATTTAAAGAAAAGGTCAAATGCTCAGGCCGGGGTAATGAGCGCCACACCTTCTCATTTCCTCCTCCACCCGATGCGGGGCAAATATTTTCCAGTCTTGTGGCTATACCCCGTGTTGCGCCCCGCCTCGTCCACGCAAGAGGACTCCCAACTTGCAGAAGTCGGGGAGCGTGTGTGCCCGGACACGTAGCTTCGGCAACGGCGTGCGTGCGCCGTGAAACGTCGCTGTCTGTGTCATTGATCCAGACCGTGCGCGCTTTAGTCAGGAGTTTTTCTGTTGGCGCATCTCACGCACACATTCGTGGAAACGCGCGTCGTGACTTCCTGCCCGTCAGTTCCCTGCAGAAAGGATTTTCTGTGTGGTGTCCTGCTCGGCAGAGAGGCCACCTGGTAGGTCGACTCTGACCGCGGGGCTCTTTGTCCTTTCCGAGGAACAGCTGAGACATCAGGGAGAGGAAAAAGGAGGGGAAGGAGAAGAAAGGGGGAGTCAGGGGGAGAAGGGAGACTGTCTGGGATGCGAAGGAAGCGACTGAAGAGGAGCAGCTTTGCTGGCTCTTCCGTCTTGAGTGGGATTTTTCCTCATAATGGTAATGATAATAATAGTTATGAAAAATGATCCTCCTCTTGTCAACTGCGGTTAGTTGATGTCAGTGATGGAGAAAGTATTCACATCACAGACTGAAGTAAAGTAATAAAACATCACTAAGCACTATGGCAAAGAATCTTTGAGAAATTGTGCTCATTGAAAAATACTAAAGTAAAATCATTTTTATTTTTATGCAAATATGAGTTTTTACTATGACATCTATATGACATCTATTATGACAGAGATAATGCTCCTTGCCACATGATGAAAGCTTAGATGTAAACCTCAAATCTAACTTTTAACATCTCTTTATATGTAAAAGCAATGAAGTGAAACATAAAGTAGCTTGAATAAAAAGAAATCAGATGAAGGAGATGAAACTTAGATAAATGTGCTTAGTTTCTGCTAGCTTATGTTTACAAACTTTTTAAAAATTTGTCTTTACTGCTGAATTAGAGCCTGAATGTGTTTTGAATAATAACAGAAAATAGCCTGGATTTAAATACATGAGATGTCATACGTTTAAAGACCAAAACTGTCAATTTGGTTGAAATGGTTAAAAAAGGCATCTAAGTGGTTTGTGAAACTTACTATTTTTATAAAAAAAAACATGTTTAACACGTTCAAACAATCTATTAAAAAACTCTTCGTTCAAATGCTCCTTAAGTTGCTTTTTTCTACATAATCTCATCTCAGTATTGGATATCTCCATATAGTTGTGATGCCCTCTAATGGACCAACAGCCTACTGCAGGAAGATGTTTAGTCTAACTTCTGCACTCATTGACAGATTGATAGACACTACGGAAGTGGAAAGAACTGATAAACACAGTAATAAGGTGGCAGCTATGTGTCTGCCATACAGGGCTTTTCTTCTGCAACTCATCCCTTATCATGCATTTAGTGGTATGAGACAGAGAGAGAGAGAGAGAGAGAGAGAGAGAGAGAGAGAGAGAGAGAGGGGAAACAATGAGACGTTACAGTGCTGAGAACTGAGGCATGATGAAGCAAGAAAGCAGAGAAGCAGAGGTAGTGATAGATAAGGAGAAAGACAGCTTTTATGAGAGGAGAAGGATTCGTGTAACCAGAGCAGAGCTGAGAGGAGTTCCTCAGTCTGGTCCACAGGTAAATTGAAGAATAACACTTGGGTTCATTAGTGGTGTCACCAAGCTCCTGTTTCTGCTGACTCAGAGTGTGTGCTCAAGTGGGCAAGGTTACAGTGGATACAGTGCATGTGTGTACGTCTCTGCTTTTATGCTGACTCCATACATCTCCAAACACACACTTTAATTCTTTCCTGAGCGTACAATAAGCAGCCTCCTCTGCATCGATCTGCACATTGACACAGCTTTGTAAACACTATTATGTGAGCAGGAAACCAGGGTGATTCCTGTGTGTGCTGTGGGGGACAGCGAGCGTGCTCTAATCCTCCAGCAAATACTCCCCAAGCAGCTACTTTGTCAGGGCTAAGACAGAGGAGTAATCTGCACGGCTGTTTACAGTGCAGCCACAGTGTTTAATTTAGTCAATGTTTGGCCTTTTTCCACTATGAGCAACCATGCCATAAGTGCCCGCGGTCTGATTTCATGCAGCTACACGAGTAGTTTTCCACACAAGTGCAGGACAGTCACAAGGCTTGGTGACGTTGTTTAGAGGTTGGATGTGTGTAGTTTGTTCCCTGTGATCCTTTCTATCCAACAACTTACTGCAGCTGCTCAGTCTTGTACTATTACTTCCTGTCACCTTGAAAATACATGTCCCATTTCCAGAGATGTTGGGAAGTTTTGGCACAAAAATTTGCTTCTGTGATTTGTTCATTGATTTGTATTTGGAAAACAAAACAAAACAAAACAGAAGAGCGCTAACTGTTTTGGAAGGTTTTACAATCAGCAGATGAAATTATGATAGGTGAGGGTTTCAGCATTGGGTATAAAAGTAGCATTTACCAAAGAATTAGTCCTTCCAAGCAAGTAAGGATAAATAAATAAATAATAGATGGGAATTGCAAAGAACTTTTGTATTTAGGCATTTGCACGGCACAATATTCTAAAAAGATTCAAGGAGTTTCAGGAAACCTACATAAAAGCCAAGGGTGTGAAGTATTGATGGGTGAACAGGACCCTTTAACCTGAAACTATCAAATTCAAATTCAAATTTAAAATTCCTTGATTTATAGAGCACTTTTCATACAAATAAGCAACACAAAGTGCTTTTCATAAAAAACAAACAACAATAAACAGTCTAAATCACCCACCTTATCATACTCTAACTGTCACATCCATGCACACACAACATGCACTCAAATCCCCCAACTCACCCTTCTCTCTCTGTCATACCAACCGGATAGGCTCAGCAGTACTTTAAAAAACAAATTTTCACACAACACAATCTGTTGCTGCATTCAGAAACTTAACCTTAGACTGTATTTTGCAAAGAAGAAGGTGCATATCAACTCTTTGCAGCCACACTGCCAAGTTCTTAGGACACAAGCTCATCACAGATGGACAGAAAGACAGAGCACACATGTTCTGTTGTTAAATGAGTCCTTACTTTTGCTATTTTTGAAAAAAAGAAGATAACGGACATCTAGTTCTGCATAACAAAGATGTCAAACTGCATTTAGCAAAAATGCAGGCCTGCCCGCAGTCCAGAACTGTATCTTTCTCTTATAATGAATGGAGCATCACAAAGAGGAGAGTCAGACAACAACAATGGACTTCTGACCCCCTGGAAACTATCCAGCAAGAATCAACACATATTTCTCTAAAAAACCGCAACAATTAGTATTTTCAGTTCCAAAATGATGAAAAAGTGTAATTTAAAGGAAATATAATATGATATAACGGTAAACATGCCTATATCCTAACTTTACAGTAATGTTTTTTTTCAAACATCATGCAGTTCAAACTCCTAAAGAATAATTTCCCTCTATAAGGACAGTGTGTTTGAGTGAGTGTGAATGAAAGTCACATTGTTTAAATAATGTATAATGTAACAGAAGCATTCTGTTACCGAAAGCCCAATGGCTGAATGCCACAGCTTTTTATCACCTGGCACCAAATAAGACATTCTTCTTCTCCGTTCCCTCTCCTCCTTTCCACCTCATACACTCCCCTTCTGTAAGAAGTGACTTTAAGCTGCTGGTAAGTGTGCAGAGGAGAGTGATTTGCGCACTGTGGTGCTTCTGTCTGGGTTATCAAAATCAACCTCTACACTTATCTAATATAAATTATCCAAGAATTGACCTTGACTGCTCCCCTCCCCAGTGTGCCTGACAACATTTATTATTTGGCACTGTCTGACTGAGTTGTGTGCTTATTTACATATCGTTAATGGCTGAAAGAAGTGTGAACGTCTCTGGAAATTAACCCCCCCCCCCCCCCCCCCCCCCCCAAAAAAAAAAACGGCTTGTTTTGGCTTTCAGAGACACAGATATGTGCAGTTCCAGAAGAGTCTCACAGCAGTTCTCAAAATTGCCACAAAACATTAAGCATCAATTTGTGCCCTGGAATGTGAATTTTCTCTTTTTTTATAGTTTTTATTTTGTGTATATAGCCATAAAAATAGCTTCATATGTGAATACAGTCTGCTTGGATGTCATAAAACTGTCATCAAAGGACCATTGGCCAGTTTTTGCAGGTGAAGACATTCTGTTTTTGGGGCTGGAGAAAGTGGGAATGGACTTATAAAGATGACAGTCATAAGATCTGGATTCATTTGCTGTAAGACTTGATCATTTCTGCATTTTTGGCTCATTGGGTTGATGAGTCCTACCCCCTCTTCAAAATACACAAATATGCTACAGGCACAAAACATCACACCCACACAGTGCTTTGAAAACATCGTGGATTACAATATATCATATCATGCCACAGTGATTTTTGTTTGTTGATGTTTCAAGTTTTCTCAAGAGGCAATTCTCTTTTCAATGGCTTTGATGTCTTTTTCTCAGCAGTGATGCAGACATATGATTTACCACCAAAGTCTTTGCGTGCCACACAAATACAAGCTTTGTGTCATTCCCTGGTTTGTTTCCTCACATTTCTTGTTTATCATAAGAGAAGGACAAATATGCTAAAAAAATTCTTAAAAAGAAAGGAATCTTTACAAATGTTTTTCTATTTCCTTAGAGCAAACATCTGATAGACACTTGGATTTCATGCAGCACAGATGAATTCACTCTCCCCTGATAATGACTGCATAAGTCGTTAGCCAATCAGTGTCACAACTGTTAACCTTGCAGCTGTGAAGGAGCGTGCCGTCCACCCAGCCTCCATCACCTTTCCCACCCTGTCCTTCATTCTACTTTCTTATTAGGATGTGTAGATAAGCAGAAGCTTTCAAATCAAGTGATAGCTAAAGTTCAAGTGCTTTAAAAAGCAAGAAAATAACTTTCCCTCTCCAGCATATTCTCCCGCCCCATTTCTTTTCTGTCTGTCTTCACTTTATCTCTTTTAGCCAGTTCCAGTAAGAGAGTTGAGTTCTGTGTACACTGCAGTCAAGCAGTTCAAAGAGTTCATAAGTCTATGTGGTCAGTGAAGAAGAAAAATGAAGGGAAAGAGTGAGAGAGGCGAATATAGTGTCCTTTAACCCGACTAAAGGCTAGTCCTGTCAACATTGATCATATTCAAAAATGCTGGGACCAGAGCTGAAGGAACACATACTGAGTAAGTCACACAGCAGAATCAGACTAATTTATTTCTGCCATAGAATTTTTTTTTTCTCTTATTCTCAAACTGAACATCAGCTAGCAGGCAGTTTAAAAAGCGGATCATCAATCATTTCTGACATCCACTCTGTTGTATATTCAGTGAAAAAAATAACTGAAAATGTAATTTTTTTTTTGCCAAGATTGGATCAGACAAAGCTTTCAAACACCCATCCCTCCAATGTTGTGGGTTTCATCCTGCAAGGGAGGATGCAGGATCATATCAAGAGGGGTTTGAACCTGCTGGTTTGACGGGCTGTCAAGTTCTTTTATGTAAAGATTATCTGTCTTTAAAACAATGCTACATACATTTCTGACCTTAAAACCCTGTTCCTCTGACTTGTTTCAATGGCACACTGGCATTCATGATGCACATTCCATGGGGGATCGTTGCACTTCAGCATCCCTGGACTGAGAATGCGCTCTGTCTTCCAGTCCAGAACATCACACGAGAGCTGTGTTTTGCTTTATATCACTGTCTCACACGCCAGCGACTAGATATTAACACATTGGTCATTTTGCACGTGTACCGTGGCCAATAATATTTTTGGATAAAGCAAGGAAAATAAAGAGAGAAAGACAGAGCAAGAGATAAGACAAGAGTCAACATTGGACTGATATTTAGTGGCTGGAGAAAGATCAGAAAAGACACAGGATGCAAGATGGATGCTGAATTAGCCTTCGTTAGGGGGCGCCACTGTGTGAAAATCTGCCCAAGTTCAGTAGTCACAAAACATGGGAACATGCCAACAATAAACTTGCCATGGTCTAATATGACATAATACATCATTGCATCACTATTGTCTTTAGCTTGTACCATATATCAGAAGTCTTTGGTAAAAAAAAACAAACAAAAAAAACCCAACAACACTGGAGAGAGTTAACACAAAAACTAAACTTGGAAAAACAAATCAATATGCCAAAAGATGCAAATCTCCACATAGCTGAAGGGATTTACACAAGTACATTATATGTGCATTCTTCTCTACAAACCACCCTTTTAACTCCTTTTCCCCTCCATTCTTCACTTTATAGCAAAAGAAAATCAGTGTTAACTGTTAATGATAAGTGGAAGTAAGTCTTTTGTCTTTGTTGAGCCAAGCCAGCCTAATCTAGTTGTTTAGCATATCTCCAAACTGCCTCCATGACTTTTCACTCTGTCTAAATAGTACACTGAAAAGAGCAAATCCTTATTGAGTGCGCAAACTAAAATCTTATACAATCTCAAATGTCAAGCCTTTAAATGAATGGTATTTGCTGTAGATGTTTTTCAAGCTTTTATCTCTAGTAGGAACATCTCCCAGGTGTGTTTGGGAACTTTTGGTTAAAGTCGCTTTCCCTACGGACGTCTTATCTGTGTATACCTTTCATTGTGGGCCTGTCACAACTATCCCATCCGGCCTGCTGATGGCCACACAAGCATTCTCGTAAGCACAAATGCAAACACATCCACGCATTTATCAGAGTGCCCAATTCCTCACGAACACTGACCTGTGACCTCAGGTTCTGACCTCAGGTTAATTAGTGCCCTGTGAAGCTGAGATCGATGCAAATTGATTTGACAGCCAAATACGGAGCACTTTGAAACTTTAATAAAATTGTGAATGTCAGCAGGTGCTTTCCATCAAAGAAATAGTCATTTTAACATCTGTTGTTTTATATATTGCGTGCATTATGGAGGATACAGGCCAAAACGTGTATGTGGATTTAACTTAGGCAGTCTTGCTAGAAGGACAGAGTTATTGTGATGGCAGTGGTGGGTGGTCTGGTGGTCACTTCTCTTGTCCTAGACTTATTTTCTCAGCATTTGATGGATTATTAGGTATAGATACTGCTGATCCCATGAATCTTGGCTTGATTGTGCCACATAGCTTACATTTTTTTCTTATCTTGATTAGATTTGAATTAATCCAATCCACTTTATTTATAGAGCACATTTAAAAACAGAACATGTCACCAAAGTGCTGCACAATAAAATCAGCAATATCAATAAATTAAATCTCTGAGCAGCTGCTGAATGGATTGCCTTGAATAGCAGCTTTTAACACATGAATATAAATATTTTGCTAACATCAAATATCTAATTTGTCATATTTTGAGTTTCCTGAAAAATTTGTTTTGAACACTGAAAACTCAATTTTACTCAATACTCACAAAGGTCAGAGCCTTTACAGCGAGTCCTTATTTCACATATAAATGTTTCTTCAGTCTGGAAAACCCATCAAGAAGACAATTATATAGCTAAAAATACCATATTATAAAATACTGCTCCTTTTCTCAGTGATCAATGACAAAACTTTAAAGCACTTCAACTTTGCCTTGGGCAGCACTGAAATTTCAAACAAGGCAAGGCAAGTTTATTTATATAGCACATTTCAAGTACAAGACAATTCAAATTGCTTTACATAAAACATTAAAAACATTACAGATGGTGCAAAGAAAGCATTAAAAAGTAGTAAAAGGCAGCAACAAATAGCAAAAATCACAAAAAAAGACCATTCACAAACTTAAAGGCCACAAAACAGTTAAACCAAAATCAGCATTTTGGAGTTACTGAGTCCAAATGTGAATCCCATCCAGAAACCGTGGAGGACTGACCCGAAATCCCAGAGTGATGGCAAAAAAATCTTCAAATTTCAAAGCTCTACAGATTAATATAATAGAGAAGTAATCCATAATCCCAGTTGAGACCTGCAGAAAGTTTGTTAGCAATTATAAGAAACATCTGACTACTATGATGGCCAAATGAAAACTTTGTTGGATTGAAACATTTGTTTACTTTAGCTGAAAATGTCCGTAGATAAGCATGAAACAGCTAGCAACCCACCAGGGTATACCCTGTCTTTCACTCAATGGCAGCTGGGATAGACTCCAACCTCTACAGGACCAGTAGACTAAGAAGGTATAGAAAAATGGAGGGATGTAAAAATAAATATTTGTAACTTTCAACATTGGCTCCTGACAAAAGAAATCCATTGGTCAAATCAAATTTACCTCAAATAAAAATTTCCCTTGATTTGAAACTTTCAACCATAGGCTTAAATGTATGTTTGAAAATACTACTTAAAAAAAACTATTCTTGAATAATGAAATTTACCATTGCTTCTGTTGTATCAGATTAAAAAGCAATTATCAACTACTAAAACTTTTTGCCTATTTCACATTTTTTTGGGTTTCTGCTTGAAGATAGCCACCCAAAATGAAATATATATCTACAACCACAAGATCTATTTGAATACTTTTGGAATCATGGTAAAGGGAACTCTTGTTAGATTTGTTAAGATGTGTAAATATCAGCATGTGTGTTACTGGTAAAGGCCCGGTCACACTGCCTTTCACGGGCGTATCGCGGCTGAATCACGGGTAAAATTTTGCGATTTTTTTTT
>JAOXYM010000024.1:10487923-10502089 GCA_028567055.1 Leptatherina wallacei | reverse complement strand
TCAGTGAAGCTTCAGCCCCTGAAACAGAAACTCTCCAATCGATATATATATATATATATATATATATATATATATATATATACTGTATATAAAATAAAGATAAACATTTGCTAAATTATAATTTAGTGAAATAAAACATTGTTTTTGATTGAATTGAATTGAAAAAAACCCATACAAAAACAAACAAACAAAATAGTCCTGGACAAATTAAAGAACTTTGCTGATGAGCAGTGGACCAAAATACCTGTCAACAGGTGCTGAAGTCTGATTGAAAGTTACAGAAAATACTTGAATGCAGTGATTACCTCAAAGGATCTTATCTTATTTTTTTGCTTGTTTTAAAAAAAATATTTTTCTATTGAACCACAATTCTTTAGTTATTTTGTCAATTACAGCTTCTGTAATGGGAGGGTATGGATAATTTTGAGGACAACTATATATATATATATATGTATATATATATATGTATGTATGTATGTATAAATCCATAAAAGTAAATATAGATCCATCGTTTAATCTAATCAATCAGGAATGTATTGACCTACTTGGACATAAATGGAAGAGAACACCAGCAGCATATCCTGGCCTCCCTCAAGTCAGAATCACCTAAAGAAAACTGCTTCTGGGGCTGGATGTTACTCAAGGCCACTTCAATGGATCAGATACCTGCTGAGAGAGGAAACTAAAGAAACATGATCATCACCGCTCACCTCTTCAGATGCCCTGAGGGCAAGACTCACGGGTTGAAATACTGTCATGTCTTGTCTCTGTTTTCACAGAGAAGAATCAAAAGGTGAAAGTGAAGATAGCAATTTCCTTCACATGTTTGTCTTTTTGAATATGTGTACTGCGAGAGAACCAAGATAATGTCCATCACTGTCACAGTAATTCATCTTGACAGTACAGAAAACCCATGTCCTTTATGCATTTCATATAAGTGTAAATATAATATTCAAATTAAGACATTTGGCAGGTTTACATGTTTGTGTTTTTCTTCGTAGTGCCAAGCCCTTTGGGACGATCTGTAAGTAAACTGTGCAAATGTGTGAATATCTTTGTGTGCTCATTCTTACAACTCCAAGCTTGGTTAGCTTTCTGGGCAGTGCTCCAAAGGGATGTTTGAAATCCACACAAGTTTACCACAAAACTTTGTTTGATCTTTCACCCTGTCAAATCACACTAAACATGTTACAGATGTTAATCTACAGAAAACAATGCCAGAGAGAGAATATATGCGTACAGTTAGTTCAGAGTATCTATGATTGAAAACAGAGGAACTTTGCAGTATGTACATGTCTGTATCCTTGTTCAGATGCCTAAATTGCCTTGTCTTTGTTATCGCTGCTTGTTTCGCTGTGACTGAATCCACAGACTGGTAGTGAAACCAAACACTCGCTTGGGGAGAAAAGTCTTTCCCAAAACTCTGACTTGATTTCTTTACGAGGTGCAGTGTCACACTAGGTGGGCCGGCACGCTGGGGAGTCTGCAAAACCTGACACTGAACACGCCAAAACCAGCCTCCGCCACTTAAATTTACTCAAAGAAATTAAGACGCTGTGTTTTCTCAGAGCAGGATGCCCTGGGTTTTAATACAGTGGATGTAAATCAAAGAGAGAGAAAAAAGAGGCGAAGAAGGGAAAGTGGAGTGGAAGAGACAAAGATGACCTCTGTTCATGAGGGAGGGTTATTTATGTGAACAAGGTGAGGGATCAGGCTGAGGTTATGAGAGGCTGATTTCTGGTGTTGACAAGAAACTTTGACATTTTGTGTAAAACTTGAGTTTGCTAATGAATAAGAGATGTATTTTAGAAAGCTGCAGCTTCCCATGAGTATTTTCTTAGCTGATCTGATGATGTGCTGAACTCGGTGTTGATGTGGGAAATGGATTTTCATTATTGCAGCAGGAGCAAAGCATTAATGTTACATGATTTGGACGGAACATCTCCTGCGACCATCTGAAGCCCAAGCATATATGTTCTCATGTAGATATTTTTCATGCCCTCTAGTCAATAGAATGAATATTTCATTTATTTATTTTCCTTTTTAAAGGTTCTGACAACCTTACAAAATTGCATTGGTGGGTTTTGGTGCAGGCTTTGGATAAAGTCCACAGACTTTATTCACATTCCTTAAAGACACATGACTTTCTTAGTGATGGTTGACATATACTTCTAAATATTTTTTTTTTTAAGTAGCTATTTTCTTTTTATCATTAAGGGAAAAAAATAATCTAAATTAAGGACTATGTAATTTGAAAACTCCACCAGAACACCTCATCTCTGGTGACCAAATAGGAGGACATTTTTGCTTGAAGCAATAGGATGTGATTTCAATGCAATACATGCCTCAAATGTAACGTAAAAACAATGTGCTGTTAGCTCTTATAGAAATGTTATTTTTTCATGTAAGAGCAAACTGAGGCTACTCTCACACTGCTGGCAAATCCCAATTTTTTCTCTCCATATGTGACCTAAATCAATTCTTTTTTACGACAGTCTGAACAGCACAAATCTGATTTCTTCAAATCCGGCTTCTTTCATATGTTCTAAATTGGATACGGATCCAATGTTTTTTAAAGTGAGCTCAGTCTGAACAGTTGTGTTGCATTTTATCAGACTTATATGACAGACATCTGACATTTCTGTGCCAGAGGAGGCGAGATGTGGCAAGATCAAATGTAAACAGTGGATTAAACAATATTTCATCATCATTTCATCACAACTTCAAAATTGATACACATGCTGTATTTACCTTCATGTCACGTCTTCTTCTATGCATGTGGGTCACTTCAGGGCTGTTGGCTGTTTAAACGCGGTCACATTTAATTTATAATGTAAATAATGTTGCTTCAAGCAGTAATTTCATTACATCCATCCTACACATCTGCTTGATAAATATATATTTAAAAACAGCATATTATAGAAAAAATATTTTTTTCTGTGCTTGAGAGCATATACAGTATTTGTGTCTCTCAAGTCACTGCAAACTTGAAAAAACCTGGAAAAACCACATCCTGGCATTTTGTTTTAGGACCCATAAATCTGTAAATATGACCTTCAATGAGTTGTTCAGATTCACGGGGGCAAAGTTATGCCTCTCTACATGGTTGTCCAGCTTCACCTAACTTCAAATTCAGCTGATGCTGCATTCTCTTTGCCTCTGAAGTGGGAAGTTGAAACTTTTGCTCTTGCTTTTTACTTTGTAGTTAACATCAAATCAAATATGTTTTTATTTCTCTTAGCATGAGAAATAAATGAGCTAATAAGGTTCTACCATAATTTATTGATGTTTTATATGCTGACAAGGAAATCGAGGTATTCATCAGTTAGAGGTTGGAAATTCTGTTTTCCAATTTGTCATGGAAAGTGCCACCGAATACAGCACACAAACACTGGAGAAATATTGTCCATAGAAGCACCAGTTCTCTGTGTTAGCTGCTAAAAACTTACATAGAACACAGAAGAACGAAGTGACAGAAGTACAGACTTTATGAAGCTCATATGTGATGGAAGAATTACGACTTGAGCTCTCAGTCGTGCTATTAATTAGACAGCAGTGAGAAAAACTTGAGCTCCTCATGGCCCCCATTTTAAGTAGCTTTAAGCATAGCTCGCCCATCAGGGAATTTTCTGATTCTCCAAACTGCTTATACAAAGACTGCTTGCAAATACCACAATCAAATGATTTAAAAAAATTTTTTAATAATTGTTGATGTCTGAGGACTCTAATCTTAATTGGTGGATATCATCCTCATTTTGATCTCTTCATGTATGAATGTGAAGAAGGTTTTTGCAGGAGGAAGACTGCTGAAAATCTTATGCAACTAAGTACAGCAGTGCTGCCATAAATCACATTTTCAAGCACCATCTATCTTTAATTCTACCGTATGTTTGGGGGGGTGTAATGAACTGCATAATGTGTTAATTTGTTGTGATTAATGCAATGAATATAAGATGGAACAAAAAAACAAACAAAAAAAAAAACACTTTTTATTGTCATCAGTCACAGTGGAATAATTCCAAACTCAGTAACGGGGTCTTTGTCTGAATAAGTGCCACTGATTAAATTGTGATACTTTGTTTTTGTAGCATTAAAAAGTCTCTTCAAATGATGTTTAAATACAGGTCAAATCTTTTCTTGGAAAATTGTCACAAAGAGAGGAGGAGCATCAGATGGAGAGACAGTTTTGTTGTTTGAGCTTGGAATGTTGTATGCATTTTAAGATTAGTATTTACCCACCAAATATTTTACAGTGATAGAGTTCATAGTCTGTGATGTTAGGAAATATATTGTTTTTCCTCATTGAGTCATGGATACTGTAGCTGTTACAAGACATTTTCAAATACATGTTGAAAGCTTTTCTTAGTGGGCCGCAGAGGGTTAAACATTACATTTTCCACATTTGAAATCCCCCTTTTCACACTTCTACCGTATCAATTTTCTCATCTTACACCTCATTTAGCAGCCTCTGTGTCCCAGCTGGCCTTTCATTGTCATTCACCATATATACTCTAACAGAGATTACTGCTGTCAGTAAAACACTGAATCTACAAACCTATCTTTTTTGTTCTCTACATATAATTCAAAATCACTGATTATCCTCAGTCTCATCTGGTTACCAGACATGAAACAATATATGAACCCATGTTCCCTTTCACCTTTCATGTGCTTTCTCCCTGAGGCAGCAGCTGTAAATCCTAGCAAACCTCTAACTGTCTTATCTGCTGTGTATACTGGTCGTCTCTGGTTTGCCCAGGCAGAGTTTTAATGAGGACACACACACCCTCACCGGCTCTGTGTGTTCTGCTTGCTGGCTTAACGATATAATACTGTGCTCTATAAATTTAGTGAAACCATATGATTATGTCTCTGCAGCGACAGTGGAGTAGATACTGACTTCTGCTATTGTGAGGCTGAAAAATCAGCTAAAAGAAACATTGCCATTATGAAACTGGAACGAGAAAAAAGCAATTTCCTGTTTGTGAGGTCCTTGCGCCAGGGTTGCAAACTGCTGTTTGGTCCATGAAATCAGTGGGTCCATCAGATGGTGTAAAACCCTTTCCTGCTACAGCTGATTACAGGCCAATAAGAATGGGCCACATGTGCTACTTCCAGAGACAAAGTTAGAGGGGTGGGTGTACACATTCATTCAATGAGTGAGAAAAGTATGAATCAAAATGTGGTTTTAAGAAAGTGTTTAATTCTAATTACATCATCATTTTAAGAAAGTGGGAATTTTTGGTCACTGCATATTGAGAGGATGTGACTATAATTTGGTATTTTCCACATCTGGTAGGTGACTCTTACCCTGCAACCAGATGCTTGCTATTATTGCTGAAGTGGAAATCTCCACAGCTTCCTTTATAAACCCTCTAGATGTGAGAATTTACCTACTTTGTTTAAATTTGTCACAATCAGGTGAATAGTAATGGATTCCCTGAATAAAGTCTGTCAGGCTTTACACACATTTTGGACATATTAAAAAAGATATGTCTGGTTGTAAATTACATGACTGACCAATGTTTCTCGCTTGCAAAACAGTGATTACATTTTCTGAGGTTTTGATGTGTTGATCTATGATTTTAGTTTTAATTTTTATATTCAGATGTTTCTTTTCTTTTCGTTTCTTTTCTTTTCTTTTCTTTTCTTTTCTTTTCATTTCTTTTCTTTTCTTTTCTTTTCTTAATATAATGTTTACATTATATAATATTATTATTGACAGTAAAAGTGGGATGCAATGCAAGCGGATATAAACAAACTTGGATGTGCTCTGTAGCTGATTTGAGAGAAAAAATGCAAGGAGATATTATTGGAGGAAGAGAGGGTAAGAAATAGAGAAAGGGACAGAGCAAGAGATAAATACTAGAATCAAGATGACACTGTATTTTACTGGATGGTAAGAGTACACAGTACAGGTAGGATGCAGGTTGGATGCCAAATTAGTTGTCAATAGGGGGCGTGTCACTGGCAAACCTGCTAAAGTTCCATAGTGGGTTTTTAAAGCCTGAAATTTGACAATTAAAAAAATCATGTTTTTTCATTTGAACTTTTAATTGGACGTCTAAACAAAATCCAACCTTTTGCTCATGATCTTTAGGCCCTCAGACAGCACTCAATTAAAAACAGGCATGATTCTCTTGTGGAAATCCCTACAGAACACTTCCAAAAATACACTGTCTGCGAACACAATTCACAAAATTCTTGCAAAGAAGAAGATATATGTGAACACAATCAAGAAACGCCCCCATCTTTACAAGGCCAAAGCTGATTCAAAATGGTCTGAGACAAAGTGGGCAACTGTTCTGGGGTTAGATGGATCAAAATTTGAAATAATTTTTGCAAACCATGGATGCTGTGTCCTGTGGACAAAAGAAGATAGGGACCCAGTGGACAGTTAAAAAGCATTAATGTAGATGGTGTGGGCAGTTTACACATCAATGAAGGCCCTATCAGTGCTGAAAAGAACATGGAGGTTTCAGTAGAGGAACGCCTGCTCCCATTCAGACAGTGTCTTTCTCAGGGAAGGCCTTGCATATTTCAGCAAGACAATATTAAATCACTGTGTTGGCCCTGTGATAGGGCGTACCCTGCCTACTAATTGCTGGGATAGGCTCCAGCCCACCAGCGATCCTGAATTGGATTAAGTGATACAGAAAATGAATGAATGAATGAATATTAAATCACATGCTGCATCCATCACCACAGTATGGCTTCACAGGAGAAGAGTCTGGGTGCTGAACTAGCCTGCCTGCAGTCCACATCTTTCACAAATAGAAAATTTTTGGCACATCCTGAAATAAAAAATCCTGCAATGAAGCCCCAGAACTGACGAGTAGCTAGAATCCTGCATCATACCAGAATGGGACAACATCCCTTTCTGAAAACTTCAGCAACTGGTGTCCTCACTTCCCAGACATTCACAGTTCTTAAAAGAAGAGGGGGATGCAACACAATGACATCACTGTATTCCAACTTTTTTGAGATGTGTGGCTGCCATCAAATTCAAAATGAGTTAATATCTTCCATGAAATGGAAAAATGTCTCAGTTTCAACATCTGATATGTTGTTTATGTTTTATTGGGAATAAAATACGGGTTTTATGAGATTTGAAAATTATTGCATTCTTTTTATTCACATTTTACACAGTGTCCCAACTTTTTGGGAATTGGGTTTGTACTATGTACTGTAACATCTAATGTCTATACTTAAGTAATTATTTTCAGTGGTTTCTATCTTGTTTGCTATTTGCAGTTTTCTCCCGCTACTAGGTCAAATGTAGTTATATAGCCCATCTCTTTCATTTTGAATACCTATGAATGCAATTCACTAACACATTAAAGTATTTTGAAAAAAAAAAAATCATAGAGATCATTACAGTGTCAGCCACCATAATATGTATCCTAGTAATAACCCAGTCAGCATAGTTGATAGTGGTTTCAAAACTTTGCAAAGCTACAGGATATGTAAGCTTGGCACAGAGGCTGGAATTTGTGTTAGATCAAAACATATGTGTTTGCAGCACCATCCTACATTGTTGAGGTAATAATACATCCAGCGTATGGTACACTGGAGTGTAAATACAAGCACCTGCAAGTACCACCACATATGGTCATCATGTGCTATAGAGCAATGAAAGTTTTATTTACTACCCTATTAAATTCATACATTTGGGAAACTACAATTAAGTACCTGCACGTGAGAATTTATGTGTTTTAATAAAATTCATTAAAAGATAGAATGAATTTATAGCAATAGAAAGGATATGTGTTAGGTATAGTGCCCACACTCAGGCATGTTTCTTTTAGACCTGAGAAAGCTTCCACCACAACAAAGATAATTACCACCACTGACCCTTTTCAGCCTCAACCTCTAACGTTACTTTATCATCTGAAGTTGGAATTCACCCTACTGTGGAAGTTGCTTTTGCCTCACGACGAAGGCTATACCTCAGCTTCTTTGAAGATGGCCCACATTCTACACATGGCTGAGGACACAGCAGGAGAAAGGACTAGCCTACTTTCTGACCCTGCACAAGTGTGACCTGACGATGACCTCTGCTGAAGTTAGGAAGGGATCCCCTTCAGTGCACACTATCAACTAAAACACTGACCAGTAACATTTGTTCACCAAACCATGCTCAAATGCAGCAACTGATCTGGATTCTGGCTGATATGTATGTTTTTCTTGTAAATAGAAAAAGCATCTGGGTTTTAAAAAAAAACACTCCCTGTCTCAGTTGTTCAAACACTCTTTAGAAAGTGCTCCTCTCATTGCCATGATTAGATCTTCCTGTTTTGGGGAAAGTAAACAAATCTTGGTCAGGTAAACACTGTAGCGCGATAGCTGTAGTCTTAGAGCCAAAATATTCCAGCGTAGCCTTAGTTTAGGAAGTACTCATACATAACCAAACTAACTGGCAGCCTGATGGATGCATGTTTTTCTCTCGTGGGGTAGTTTGGCACACAAGGATGTTAACTCTACCACCTACTGCACACATGAGCTTAGAAAAACACATGCTTTTGTACCACAATGGTAAACATTTTAGGAAAGCCACAGAAGTTTCTCCTCTTGCCCTCTTAAAGTGTTACCACACAAGTGTGTGTGAAATGCCAGGCTGGGTTTTCAAGCTTTGGTTTTCTTTAAAATAGTAAGTAAACCATAACCTCCACAGGGAGCTTGTGCTCTTACCAAAACAATAAACAGCCAACCACAGCACAATAATGGCTGTTACAGAAATTACAAACCACAAAACCAAAGGCAGTACACATGCTGATATAATGCAGACCCAAAATCTACTTAATAAGTTGTTCTGGCAGCATTGCAGGGTGTTACGGCTGCCTCAAGGACCAAACATAACAACAGACATCACACCACAGATTTCTATGATTTTAAAAAAAAATAGATGCAAATGAAAAAGAAAAAGAAAACAAAAGGGGGATTATCAAGCATCTGGAGGTGCAGCTGCTGCAGGAGAGAGAGAGATTAAGCAGGACCCACATGCTTCAGGTGTTTGCAAATCAGCTGATTGTGCTCATGTTGACGGAGCAAGGCAAGCTATGTTAATTGAGTACATTTCATGTACAGGACAATCAAAGTCCGCTACATTAAACATAAAAAGCAGCAAGGTGAAAAAGAAACATTCACCAGGAGAATTAAAACAAACAAACAAATAAATCTATTAAAAATAGAAAAATTTAATGGAAAAGAAGCTAAAATAATGTGAGTTAGAGAAACAGACAGTGGAATACATACAGTTTGATACATGCAAACAGACACCAATGGGAAATGCATCATTATCAGGAAGCACTGTAACAAGGGTTAATATAGTGTAGGATTATTTGATCTCACTGATTATTCATCCTTTTAATTTCCAAACAATTTTAAGCTCTGGCTGTATATAATTCATTGGAGAAAGATAGCATGCCACCCCTCTGTTTCAAAACAAGTGAAAGAAACACGCACATCCCAGATGAATAATGCTGGGTGCTGGACCGAAAGGAAAAATAAAGCCTGCACACCAGAAGATGCTCCTTAAGTGATTTGATTAGGATGTTTCGGGCACTAGTTTCCCCCCTGTTTCAGCAAAATACCCAAAGTGCATTTATTCTCATTAATCTGCCATCCCTGTGTGTTATAGTGCTTTTAAATGGGGTCAGAGTCCAAATGAACAGCCACTTATTGTGGTCTAGGATGGAAATTTTCTGAAAAGTTTAAAAGGTCATGAGTCTGTTTGTTTGAGTGAAGACTGAAAAGTTTGTCTGACTGAAGACTAGCTAGTTGTTTCAGCTGGCATCAGCTGCAGCTCGAGCTGAAGAAATGACACATCAGCTAAAATATTGGTTGCTTGATATTACCCATATCTACAGCAACACCTTTTAGGTGTGTAGGCAACAAATCACATACATTGATAGATAATATAGTTACATTATTATGATGATCACTTTACTTAAATCACATATACTGCTTGTTGTATTTATGCCTATAGCAACAGTTATTGGAAATAGCTATGTCAGCATTTGTGGATATTTTACTAAATGTAAAATGTGCAGGCAGCAGCTGAGACATAGCAGGATATTGCAAGACAAAGGTCGATGTTGTGGATACACATGCAGCTGCAATGCAGCTGTTCAGAAAAGCACATGTGACACTCATGCCACGCACCTGGTGTGCCCAGCAATACAGGAACTTTCGCATTAACTTGATGGCTGTCATGAGCTAATTGTTGCAGTGAGAGTATTTTAAAATCTGTCAATGAATTCTCTCTTTACTGAATTATTGTCTTTAGAAATGACCTGCAATTAATGGAGGAATTAAACCAGGAGTACTATTATTTTAACTTTTCCATTTAATAAATTAGCATGCAGATGCAGATTTTATTTCTATAGGTATGCTTGTGTCCCTATAACATGATTTATTTTCCCCCCAGAGCCAGTAGCTTTGTGTTTACCCTAACTGTGCTGGGAGCCATGCATAGACTCAGAGAACTTGAGTTACATCCAGTAAATATTGTTTCCTCTCTTGGGACAAGCATGTAAGCTACTACAACAGGAAGAGATAGCATTACACCGCGTCCTACAAGCTGTAGTGGAGCACAACTTTTGATAGGCATGACTTTCTGAGAAAGTTTGACTGGACCATAACAGTCACAGATCCCTGCAGTGGGACTGAGAAACAACTGCCAGTTGACTCGAGGACTGGTTTAATTCATCCATCTCCTTTTATCCACAGGTTGGTGCTGTCAGTTTGAGATTGTTCTTCTAAAACATTATTATCAGTAAAGATGTGTTAGAAAGAAAGAAAGATTGATTAAGCCCATGCTTGTAGCTAGAGTGCAGCAGATGACGCACAGAGAAAAATTTGCATGTCCAACTGGGTTCCATGTTTGTGTCACTGCTTAAAACTTGAGTCAGTAAATACTTGTGAACATGCAGAGTCATCTGATATGGGACTTAATGCAAATATAACCTGTTCCTGTTGCAGAAATATGTCATATTTAATGGTTGGTAAGTGTTTATTTTTTCAATCTCTGATTGGAAAATACATAAAGTAATAAATCATATGCTCTTTTCAAACATTAGACGGGCCACTTCCTATGATAAAGGTTTTTCCAAAATAACTACTTGTTAAGTTAAATCTTTTACTTGTCTGTCTAAACAATTTGCGCAAGTTAAAAAGGAAGCACCTAAAAAAAGGCAGCGAAAGAAAAAATAAATAAAAAGTAAAACACTCATTCTCAGGAAAGCTTATAAAGGTTTCTACATGTGTGTGGTTTTGCTTGCATGCACTTCCTAAACAAGGCTTGCTGGGGCCAGGTAGGGATACGTGAAAAAGTTGTTGACACACAGGTCTGCACATTTTTGTCACCTGGAGGAAGGCTGCATGTTAAAACTTGCATGTGCTGTAGACAGACAACAAGCATGAGAAGCGTATGGATTGAGTGTCTCTCTGTGTGTGTGTATGAGTGCCTCAAACAAAGCAAAGTGGGCCTCATGAGACAGATTTCTTGATTAGTTTCCTTTCAGAGGCCTTAACTCCCCTCCTCCAGCAGCTTAACAGAAAATGCAGAGATTTAGAAGTACAGTCTTTTTGTTACTGTTTTTTTCTAGTTTCCTATCCAACATTTGTCCCACATTTCCGGATAAAAGTTGTAGCACTTCAGATAAGAGGACGTTTAGATTTATAAGAGAGCATACTGATGGATGAGCAGTGTACTTACTCATCTTCAAAATACTTCCTGGTCTCACTGGTGGTCTCTGAATCTGCAATCTAACTGTAGCTGAAGCAGTTTTCAACAATTCTTTTTTCATTTTCTTTTTTTATTTCTTTTCTTTTTTGTCATGTACGTCACATAAATAGCAGAAAACAGCTTCTTCTGAAGGGAGGAAATTTCTAACTATGTTGACTTTGAGAACTTGCCAGATTCAATAATGTAAAGGCGAGGGGCACCCAAACGAAAAAGCAAGAAGAAAGCCTTAGAGAGACAACTTTCCCTCTCTTGCTCTTTTTGTCTCTGTCTCCCACTTTGCTGGGTTTGTAGAAAGTCAATATTGACCTTTAGTCATAAAGCAGAGTCTCAGATCTAATGTAATTTACTGTGTACAGTAAAATCCAGAGATGTAAGGGAAAGAACTCCACATGGACAAGTAGACACACATGGAGGTTATATGAGGGTATATAGAAAGATTACACATGGTTATATAATGAAAAAAAGCATGACATGGAAAAGATGTGAGCGGAGTGAAAAGAAAGGATGGAAGAAATAGGAAGGATAGAGGAGGACAATAAAACAACATCGAGAGGCCTGAATGAGGTGTTAAAGGCCAGTAGGTGAGGGGGTTTAGTGGGGATGGACAAAAGAAAGGCAAAAAACTTGAGAGCGGTGATGGAGGGCAGTGAAGGGGAAGAAAGAGGCGAGACAGGAGGGGTGAGAGGAGGCTCAGGGTGGCAGTGAAGGCTACTGAAGCTCCACAGGAGTTTGGGAACCAGTGAACCATGCCCTACCCTCCCACCCCTCCTCCTCTCATGCCCCTCTCCATCAATGTGAGGAAAGCCTCCTGTCGCGCTGGCAATATGTTTCCCATGAGCTTTAACATGTGGCCCATTAACCCTTCTCTGCAACATCCCGCACTGTTATTATTCCGAGTTCTGTGGAATCTTTATGGAAAACAAAATAATATTTAGCAGAGAACAGAATAACATTTTAGTGACAGAGAGGCTGGCGAAGATGAAACAGTACAAAAAGGGTTGTGCCCGTCGGAAGGATGACAACGATCGGTTTGATGACGCTGAAAGTAAATACAGCACGACAGTAGGAACTGTAGTGTCAAAATTTTGATTACGAGTTAAATAGGTTTCTAAAATCTGGCTTTATTTGGTGCAGACAGCGATGACCTCTAGAGGACTTCAGTCATCCCTTCTCTTTCCATTAAGCACCTTCAGCGCAGAATCAAATTTGTTAAGTACTTTAGTTCATGATCAAATCAGCACATTCCCAGTTGCAGTTCACTTTACTTGCGTGTCTTGTTTTCACAGAGGCTTGTATGGTGTTCAGTTTTAATGTAATAAATTGACCATGAAAAAAAATTCCACAAAGAAATTTCATTACTTTACGGATGGATAGAAACTTCATTACAGCCAGAAGAGAACCTTTTTTTTCTTTTTGAATTTATGGAGATTGTATGGAGTAGATCCATATTTACACAAGTGATACATGGTGAGAAATGAGTGAGGATGTTGGCCAAGCAACAAAGTTAATTTGAATCCATCTTAATGAACTGGAGTCAAATGGATTATGATTAATCTGCAGCTGCATGGAACTGTGGTGGTTAGTGCTGCTGTCTTACCGCAAGAAAATCCCCTGGTCTGAATCTCAGATGAGGCTTTTCTATGTGAGTTTTCTCTGGGTACTTCCGCTCCCTCCAACAAACCAAAAAAATGCAGGATTGATTGATGATTCTCAGACAAGTCTCACTTGTCTCTGTGTTATCCCTGTTACAGACTAACCAAAGGTGCCTGTCATGCCTCCTGCCAGATGACAATTGCAATAAGCTCCTTCCTCCTTCCTCCTGAACTGAAAAAAAAGTGGTTATTGAGGGATGAACTGAATTGGGATGTCTTAAATGAAACCTGTTCACTTTACCTGTAAAATGCCTTGAGATGGCTTTTGTTGTGAAATGGTTTTACATCAAACTGATGATTATTTACAAGATCAACAAAGTCTGCATCTGGATGACAAACAAATGAGTCACACAAAATCTTATGAGATTTTGAATTTAATGACACGATTTAAAAATGTTTGGTTAGGTTTCACATAAACATGTCTGCAGTGACAACTAAATTCATTATCTTTCTTATATATTCTGGTTTATTACCTTGACTCATCAGGAAACAGAGATATCACACCAAAATCTTGGTGTTTATAAAAGATAAGGACAGATTTTCTTGCCCAACTCTCTAAGATGCCTCAACAAGTTAAGTAAGAGAGAGTTTGTCAAATATTTGAGAAGATGAACACTTCCGTCAACATTGGCTGTACTTTCTGTTCTTTAGAAACCTGGGTGTAGTCATGGACTCAGACCTGAACTTCAGGAGTCACATTAAGACAGTTGTGAAGTCAGCTTATTATCACTTAAAGAACATATCAAGGATTAAAGGACTGATGTCTCC
>JAOXYM010000024.1:10458511-10468614 GCA_028567055.1 Leptatherina wallacei | reverse complement strand
TCCCCTAGACGACATAGCCGCTAGGGTCGGGACGCGCAAACCCCTCCACCACGATAAGGTGGCGGCCCATGGAGGGGGAGAGTAAATATGAACAAAATAAATCAACATTTATATATATTTAAGTATCTTTAAACAAACACTAAATTGTGGAGTAAGGGCATTTGTGTTTAGTCAATTATTTCTTTGTTGTAACAATGTCTTTAGACGATAGATTTTGCCTAAAAAACTAAAATAATCATGTTTCCTTCATCATTTTTTATTCATCCCATTTTGAAGCTAAAAAACTTTATGATAATGCTTAAATGTAAAATGTTTCTTAGTTTCATGGACAAAAAAGTTGTTTATTGGTACTTCAGCTATTTCTGACAAAATGAAAATGGTACAGTATTGATCACACACTTATCTGCCAAAGCAATAAACATGACCAACACTAGCAGATATGAAATAATAATCACAATGTACCCATCTGACACACATTTCTGAAGAACCTTATTTTCTCTCTTGTGTAAATCTAGTTTTGTTTGGAGTATTCTTTTCAAACATTTGTATTTCTGGTTTTTAGCCACTTTAATTTGTCCCAGTTTCATGCATCTGCTCAGAACATTCTTAGCTTTGCTCATTTACACCAAACCTGATTATGGAGACAAGCCAAAAGCATATTTTCCATTAAGCAATATTCTAAAACTTTGTTTTAAGTTTGGTTAACAATTGGATATAACCAAAGTAAGTGAGTGGAACAAAAGAAAGAAAATCAAGTTTAAAAAAAAATCCCCAAACTTGTGTTTTCTGGACCAAGAACAACAAATGTGGATGTGTGTGCCGACTGATAAATATACTCATGTCGGATAAGTTCAAGGAGCATAATGTAGCAAAATGCGAAATTTTGATTAGTAGAACATTACCATTTCATGCTGGTAAAAGGACTGGACTGGTATAGAAAATGCTACTCATCAACAAATTCTTAAAATTATCCATAAAAACTTATTGCAGAATGAAAGTGAATACATTCAAGTATTTAAACTTTAGACTGAAAGCAGCAAATTACCTTTGTGCTCACACATCACAGCACATCATAACTGTGTTGTTTGGAGGTTACCAGGCTTGTAGTTGCCTGCACCAGGTCAGCATGCATTTCTTTCAGAGGTGACAAGCAGAAGGGCTGACATGTTCGGAGCTGTTTCACTTTGTTTCCTCTTTATACACAAACAACGTCCCACTGTCATCACTCCATCCTTCAAATACCAAAGGGCCCCCTTAAGAGTACTGCCTCAGCGTTGGCCTCTCAGCCCCCATGATTTCTCTTCTGGAAGGCACGTCCCCAAGGAGAGGACTTTTACCGAGTGCAAGCTTTGAGATTTTCCGCTATCCAAGTTAACTTATGTCTAGGCGAACAAAATATACCTCGACATACTGTCAAGGAGAGAAATAAGTGTAATCTACAGATCTGACTGCAAATTACTACACTCTCAAATGGAATTTTTTTTCTTTGAAGCCTGCCTTCAAAAGGTCACTGCCCACTTTCCCCTCATGCCTTGTAACATTGGGATTGCATTACACTCTGACTGACACAGCGATACACCCTTCCTGATAGTATTTTACTAGTGGTAGTCAATCTCTCACCCTGTAAACCTGCCGGCCTGTGTCAGTGTGTGTTAGTGGCAGTTTTCTCACAGGTTATCACTCTCACAGCTGTTTTTTCTTGTTCCTCTGGCTGTAATTTAAGCTACTCTGCGATGATAATGGATTTAACAGGTTCTTTTTAACAGCACCCTAACCAGATGTGCTCAGTAGCCTCAGGATAGACGTGTTAATTTCATCTGAGGTGGTCCTTCATTTTCATCCAGGTAAGGCTCATCTGGAGGTTCTCGCCACACCTCTTAGTTATCCTTTCCTTTCATGTCCCTCACCTGACAGTTCCTGTGCTACCTCTGTACAGCCTCATGCCTCAGCTGCCCTGAAAACACAAATTTCGTCCTGAACCCAAGAGCACACAGATGAGCTCATAAGCTAATTTTCTTCAAAAATCTGAATCCTCAGCACTTTAAAAAAACAAAAACAAAAAAAAAACACTCGTTGAAGCCAAAATCAATCAGTTCATCCCTCAGATGTCAAGTTCAGCTGAAGCAACAGTCTCGAGACAGCAAATAACCACTCTTTTGCAAAATGTTAAACTATCTAGACTCAGCTTATCATACCTTAAAAAGATCTTTTTGGATTGTTGGCACCAGGTCATACTACAAAAATATTGTCTTTAGACATGCTTTGACATGTTTAAACAATTTTTTTCAAGCAAGCTGAAACTTTCCCACCTGAAAGTTTTAACTTTAACCTCTTATCTGTGGCTGATAACCACAGTTTCTTTCAAATTCCAAACCTGATGTTCACACTTCAGTGAACCTTGAAAATCCGTCAAATACAGTGATTTGATAGGGTAAATGGCAGAGATTACTGGGAAAATTGAGCTGACTCCATGACAAGATTCCTGTAATTAGATCACCAATGGCCCCTCTGGAGCAAGAAGTGCCTTTTTTTTCTGAGATAATATTTCAAAGGTTAATTGAGCGATCCTGCATTGCCTGATCGCGAATGAGAATAGAGTTCTTATGCTGGCTTTATGAAGCATCCCAACCTAAATTACCACAAAACCACAACAGTACACTCTTAACATTTCCCAGATGTGCAAGTCAGCAGAGGGAAGAGGGTGTGGACAAAAAAGGTGCAGCAATGAGTTGAGAAAGTAGCGCTGAAAAGAAAGAGAGGAGCAGTGGGAGATGGAAAATATGGTGGGGTAAGTTAGGATGGGCTCACTCTCTCCAGGGTGTAAGGCAGGAGGCCGGGGGGGTGAATGGGGGTGTCTGCTGTCTGGGTGGTGCAGACCCCAGGGAATGACAGAATTATTAGGACGAGCATCTGACAGGAAATAAATACAGCGTGGGCAGAATTGCCATGAGGCAGCCGGCCAGACATTGTTAAAAACTACAATAAACTGTGTTATATTTGGGTTAAGAAAACTTTTTGTAGAATGCCTCGCAAGTGAATTTGTGACCTATGTTGCTCAGACTGAGAGTAAATAATGTGTCTCTTCCAGGAAGCATATAGAATTTTGAGATATTTCCGTGTTTGTTTTTCTAAGAACTGTGCTGCCTTTGTCTAGCTTAATGAAAAATGTAAAGCTAATTTATGTCCCAACGAACAAACAAAACAAATTAATAGAATACCTGATTAAAGACAAAGATACAGTATGAAAAAACGGAGTTTTTACCATGAAAGGGTTTGAACTTTGGCTGGGGCCTTTCTGTGTGGAGTTTTCATGTTCTCCCCATGTCAGGTTAATTGGTGTTTCTAAATTTTCCTTGTGAGTGTGAGTTTTTCCTTCTGTGTTGGCCCTGTGATGGACTGGCAACCTATGCAGGTGCACCTTGATGACAGCAGCTAGGCTTCATCTAAAGAAGCAAAGTTTCTGTACTGCTTACTTTATCTCCCAAAAAGCAAAACTTTGTTCCCAAAAAACATATCTTTTAAAACAGCGAACATAATTATAACTCAATAACACTCAGTGAAGTGAGTCAGGCTGCACAATTACTTAGAAATGTGACAGTTCGCTTAGTCTGGGAGCTTGGATCTCACCATTTGCAGCAATAAATCTGTCCTCACAGTCTTCTTGTAATTCCTTTGCACTTTCAGTCGTGACAATAAGGAAATCTTGAATCAAATATGCTGAGAAATTGTAAGATCTTGACATTATTCCTAACAGCGTATGGTTTGAGATGTTTGTAAAATCAGTGCCATTTCTGTTGAATGTGGGAGGTTGTATCTCACAAATTGTCACAATCATTATTTTATACTGAACAAGCGGCAACATCCAGCAGAGAAATATGAAGCCTATGGAGAGGTGCCAAAAATTGCAGTTCCCCCCTCATCTGCTAGGGGCTAATGGAGGACCAGGAAAGTCATTGAAAAAGAAATACGCTACAGCGTTTACCTGATGATTAACGAAGTGTGAAATAAAAACATAAATCAATAAATATGGTTTCAAATTCAACAATTAATTCATATAAAAACAAATCTAATTTGCAAAGCATTTTGAAATTGCACATTTGAATCATGGGAAGGACGAGCTGCATCTCCAGGTCAGTGTCAGATCATTGTTGGATTTTCTTTTTTAGAATTTCAAAATGATTTCATATTAGATGCTATTTATTGGCAGTTGTTTTTTTTGTTTTTTTTTGGCCAGTCATTTCTTCTTTAGTCTTCCAAGTCCAGTTTTCCTAAACCTTTTAAGGACTCTGCAGACGATGCCTAGACATGCCAAGTTGGGGGCTTAACTCTGGAAATCACCTTGTTAGAGGAAATATAATATTTTAGGTCAGTCACATTTTTATCTTTGGCATTGATGCAGCTAAAGAAATTATAACAACTCTGGATTCTTATAAGACAAATATAAATAAATGAGGAGTATTTCAAGACTTTTGCACAACACTGTTTAAGCTATCATTCCCAGGATGTCACTGTGTGGGGTTACGTTCCATTTTGTTGTATCTGGATATGTTGTGATTTGTTCATCAACAAACAAGGCAGGAAAACCACTGGATACCCGGTAAGCTTCATTCATTATGGGTCATCCATCTACTCCATCACTCCAAGGATTTTTGAGAAGACAAGAATGAAAGATATGTAGAGCAAGGGAAACAAAAAGAGAATATTATATTCATCACTGCCAGACATTTTTGGTAACAGTATCCTTGGGATGCTGAAGCAGCAAAGACAAATTAAACATACCATGGCACAACATTTCTCTCAGTCTGCTAGTGACATGACTTTTGGAACATCCTTTTCACTTTGCAGCTTCTTGCAAACTTGACTTGCTTTCCTGCAATTTCTGCTTGCTACATTTCGTAACAGAAAGAAGTAAAGAAAATACCAACAAACAGAAAAATGGTAAATTATCCTCAGACACGACAACTGCAACATTATCTGGTTGCATTCACAAATTGTCCGGACGTAAGACCTTAAATCTCTTTGTAGCTTTAGACTAACTATATGTTGCCTTGATGTGGTTTTGTCATTCCCAAATGACTCTTCTGTAATGACAGTAAATTAGTTTGCTAATGCTCCTCGGCCAGAAATCCGGGTATCCCTCATGCTCCCTGACTACTAAACACAAACAGCAGAGCTCAGCTGTGTGAAATGTAAGTCAGAGAAATTGATCTTGAGCAGAATTCTTTTTTAAGGAAAAGTTTTAGTAGATTTCCCGACACATGCAGGCTTGTTGTTGATTGTAAGAGAAAGATTAAGTAAGAATTTAGCAAGAGTTTTCTTTACTTGTTTTGTTTTACAAGCCACTTTCTTACGAGGTATCACTCCAGCCAGGATGATTTTTGGCAAATATTGAATCCAAATCACTTGACTGTTGTGCTGATGGAAGACAATTAACTGTTTGTCCAAATGCTAGTTGGTTCCAGACTTCCAAATCTTTGCCCAGACTTTTAATGCTGTTTTTTTTCCTGCATTTCAAATGGTCTGGTGTTTAGTTTCAAAAACAAGTAATAGCCTGTACGTAGCATTATTTCTGTGTCAGGGTGATTTGAATTTACCAAACAGACCTTGAGAGTAAATCATAGTAAATAATAAACTTCACTGCAATCTATAGTCATAAGACACAAAAAAAACTGGGACTGAAATAGACTGTATCACAGTAAAATGGCTTTTAGGACTCAGTTTTACCCTAGCACTTGGATTTTGAAGAAATTTAGCTTATTACATTTAGCAAGTGTGTGAAATTGGACTGGATCCACTCTTATTGACCACTTATAATAAAACACTTTGAGTGATCAACAAGTATAAACTACATTCATCCATTCACAGAGATTTCCAAAAAAAGAGAAGATAGAGACACAGTATCAAACCACCAATTTCCAGACTGATGGATATGTTTCCAACACCAAACCCATGAGTGTCAGAAAAGTCAGTGGTTAAGGTTAAACAGGGGAAAAAGGGGATCCGATTCAAATAACTAAACAGTAAATTAACAGTTACTATGGTCTGAGTCTTCAGCATTTCATTTAGGATCTAAATCAGGATAAATTCAACAAGTCTAATCTGCTGAATTTTCCAGTGTAGGTAGAGTTAAGTCAGCTGGACTGGGTTTAGTTTCTTGAAGACCTTTCCCTCTCATCAAGAAGAACTTCTTCAGTTCTGATGGAGATGGTGAGAGATTTAGCTTAGTAGACTGTGAAACCACTGATGTTTTACAGTACACAACTGTTGTTAAGAATCGACTCAACAGAGGTTGAGAGGTTAGAGTGACTATTGTTCATGGGTATTCTGGATGAGAGTGAAACATCTGCAAGAAAGAAAGCTCAGTCCAGTTGATTTGCTTCAACCTACACCAGCTACCATGACCTGAGGCCTGTACTACGAAGGATGATTAACATACCCCAGATATCTCACTGTTAGCTGGGTTGACTTAGCCAGACATTCAGGATCCGGATCAACGGTACTACGGAGCTGTTTATCAACTCAGTAATTCAACAGGATTATTTACTATGGGGAGATAGGGATCATTTTGCCTTTAGAGCTTCTAACTCAAAAGTAATGCTCACAATCATTGGAAAAAATTTTTTACTTGTTGGAATATTAATTCCTCACCATCATGAGACTAGTTGTGGGTTCCATAAATTAATGGTTCTGCAGTTATGCCATGTGTGAATATTATTGTTAACGTCATTATTTCAGATGCAACCCTAGAGGAGCTGAATGGACTTGGGAACAAGTTAAGAACAAATACAAAAACATACTTCAAAGCAGTCAGTGACAATGCCTTATTTCTTCATCAAAAGGAATGCATATATCCCTAAAAACTATTTCTCTCCTAAGCAGTCCTCTCACGATCTGTGCACCAACGTTGAGGGGATCTTCTAAAAATAGGCAGGCCGTTTTCCAAGAGAGCTGATTGGTCGGGAGGTGGTACTTTTATATTCATTGGTCTCTTATCCAGAACATAATCTGCTCCGGAGCAGGTTAGCCATTCAACGTAGGTTACCATCGTGATTTATCCTGGTAAGAAGGGAACCAGCGTTGGGGGAAGGAAAACCCATACAGACCTCTGGAGTAGAACAGGCTAACATGATCTCATGGCAATGCATAAAAGTAGCATGCTAGATTGTCATCATTTATGTTCATTTTAAGATTTTGGTAAGTCGTTTTATGTAGTTAAGATAAAATAACATGCCAAATGGCTAGGGTTAGGGTAAAGGTACGTGATCCTCTTGTATAACTTAGCATGAAAGGCCAGCAAAACTACAAACTTGCTTACTGATAATGTGACACAACTTACACCTTTTGTAACAAAGAAAAAAAAAGTGTCTGAGCCCACAGTAAAAGTAAGAAGTCCTTTTTTGGTTGTATTAATTCTAATCTATCCATGTTGCACAATTAATGGAGTTTGGGGTATTCATATGTAGGTATTCATGTATCTTCAAACCTAACGTTGAAAAAGAAAACAAACAAAATAACAGACCAACAAACAAAAAAACATAACATTTTATTTGTTTTATATCACATCTTATCACAGCTGCTGCTAGTCTCTCATGGTTTAAACCAACCTGCAAACCCAGCATCTGCAATCACTGTCAAATGATATTCCCTCTGAGCTCAAAATGTCAGCCTCATGAAGGAAACTCAAGTGATCGTTCGTAAAAAAATTGATGAAGAATAATCCCCAAGGTACCAAAAATCACTGAACCAAGTTCCATGACAGCTCATCTAATATATCTCAGTCGGATTTAAACTGGTGGACATACAGACAGACCAACATTCACCCTGCTACTTTACCACTGAAAACATTAACCATGAAGAAATGACTTAGAATTAAAGATCTGCCACAGCAGTAAAGATGTTCTTTAGTTCCCCAGGAGCCATCACAATAAAATAACCTATATCAAATCAGTTTTGACACTGAAATTTAATATATATAATACAAACTTGACACATGTCTGCACATTCATCATACAGTTCATGTGTTCAGGGAAAAGAACAGCATGCCGTGGTTTAAAGGGGTCAAACAGTCACAGCTAGGCAACATGCACATAGTAAAAGCAACATCCGTAAAAAATATATTTCCCGTTCTGTACCAAACTGACAAAATATCCCTTCAGTATGTTTCAGTGAGCAAGTGGTGCAAACTGATGATTAACAAAACACTGCAACAGCAAAAAGGAGCCTATGTCTGTTAAACAAGATTATCTTGAACCATCTAAACATTTATATTATTTTTATTCTTGTTATTTTTTTTTTTATGTGACCACTATGACTCTCTAAAAAAAGAGGTAATTTAATTTCCATCAGGGCTCCAGTCCACAGAGGCATACCATGCATGGAGCAGATTTTCCAGGATGCCCCGTCCGGATGAAAAGATCACAGACCTACGCAGGCTCTTTGACGTCCTTAAAAGCTAATTGTAAAGTCTGGGCCCCCAGACATGTGTCCTGAGGTCCCTCTAAACTTTTACTATGTCCCAAACTGATTTAATATTACAGACTTCATACAACATAAACATTCTTGCGTGCATGTCTTAATAAGTCAATAGGGATATACTGCAGGTTATTGTGATTTTCATTATCCTTCAGCACACAGCTGGGATTTAGCCATATCTTATGAATGAGGTAAGAAAATTAGACCTCTGTGAGGGACCAAAGAGTAGTGCTTCTAAGAAGCAATTGCATAAGCTATACAAACATATTACAAGGACTTTAGATGATGTAAAACTTCAGATTAATTAAGTAAGTCTTTCTGTTTCCATGGGTCTTGTGAAAATCTATTTGAAAACACAAACATGAGTAACAAACAGTCCTCCCAAAGGACAACTCCTGGGGTCTTTGGTTTGATCGGCAGTCAGAATGATTGCAATCTGGCAGAAGTCCAAGGCAAATGTTCAGAGACCAATTTCATGTACTGTACATGATCAGGTTAGAGGTTATCTGTGTTTTCAACAGAATTAGTGCCTGGATTGACAGCTTTCTGAATCACTGGATACAGCCAGTCGGATAGTGTGGCGAAGCCGAATGTTACCTAACAGCAACTGAGGCAGATGTTTTCAATTTTGACTCATTTTCATTAACACTGCTTGTAGTAGGAGGACAGTTCAGGTCATTTCAAAAGTTTATTGACTTGAATTGAATTAGCAAACTAATATGCCAGCCTCAAATGGCTCAATAAGAAAGGTTAAAGAGCAATTATATCAGTGTGTGCTTGAAAAAAAAATCAATGAAGAAATAAACAAACCAAATACAAAAACAAGCACAACTCTATTTGTTGAAGTTTTTTCTAATATTTGATATACTATTAGAATAATAAATACAGCCATGGTGAGTTAATACTATCTCCATTAGCTTTACACTTTTTACACTTATCTGCTCTGATTATGGAGGCAGTGGGCCGAAGAGGGAAACCCAGACATCCCTCTCCCTAATGACACTCTCCAGCACCTCCTGGGGGATCCTGAGGCATTCCCAGGTCATGATCTCTTTATTAGCTTCTGGGTCTGTCCCAGGCCAAAAGGAGGCAGCTAGGAGGAATCCTAATTAGATGCCTAAACCACCTCAGTTCACTCCTTTCAGCACGAAGAAGCAGAAACTTTTCCAAGTTCCTCCTGAATGCACAAGCTCCTTGTAGGTTCTAATAATGAAATACAAACACATTTTCAGTGGGCTGTGTTAAATGTACACAACAACAGAGTGGTTTGCAATTCATTCAAACCTTGAATTTAATGAAAGGCAACATACCAAATGTTGAAGCTGAGAGAGTTTCATGTTTTTTTAAAGAATACATGCTCATTTTAACCCTGGTTAAAAGAAGACATTTAAAGAAGTTGGGCAGTGGTATGTTTACAACAGTTTTTAATACAGGAAGCCAGCTGCTGTAGTTTTATTTCAATATAATGGTTTTCCCAATCTTGCTTGATACAGGAATTGAGCAACACAACAGTTTATTGCTAGCTTTGGTTTTCAGTTTCATAGTGAACCAATTGTTTTTAAAGGAGTCATCACCCGGAAATTGCACTTTTTCAAGTTAAAACATGTGTATCGGTGTTGGGGCGGTATATT
>JAOXYM010000024.1:10441713-10454548 GCA_028567055.1 Leptatherina wallacei | reverse complement strand
ATGGATACCATTTCAAAGATTGTCAAGGTTACGATTAAACTTTGTCATTTCCTGGTCATGGATGCTGCATTTAATGGTCAAGTCTCACATTTCATTTGAGTATATTGTATGTAGTCAGTCATCTAGAGACTTAAACAGAACGGTAATAACCATGTACATGATATACTATTTAAGTAATGGCTAAATCTAAGACATAAAAAGATATCTTGGCAGGTAAGTGCCATTTCAGAGACAGAAGATGGTTTAAGATTTGACTCTTGTTTTACATCTTTCTAATTGCCATGCACAGCACTGAGATTAAAAGCACTTTATGAATAAAGTTATGCGAGATGTTGCAAAAAGGGTTACACCCAATTTGTCTGTCTGACAACACCACCCAGAAAACTGGGACCTTAACCGCAGGTTCAGATATGGTGGGAGCATTCACAACAGAACAGCCAAAACCAGGTCAAGTATAAAACAGTAATTTTATTGAAACTAAAGATATGTCCCTGTATTATTATTATTAAAAAAAAAAAAGAAAAAAAAAAAAAGGGGAGGAAGCCCACACCAACCACTCGCCGGTCTGGATAAAACTCCAGCCACAGCTTGTCCAAATTGCCCCGGGCAGAATAAGAAGGTCCTCAGGCTCAACAGCAGCTGGATCGGTATTTTCAGAGTCCAAGAATGTCCACAACCAGGCTGTTCAGCAATGGCCAACACCTCTTCACTAGCACAACAAAAAGGAAAACCGCCAGTTTCTCACAGAAAAAGACATGCATCACACTTCAGAATTGAGAAGATAAATACTACAATTTAAACACAGGGCAGGTCAGTCGACATAGCCTGCTTTCAGCTGGTGGTGATCACACAGTTGGTACTGTAGAGGCAGGACTCACCATCAAACTGGGAGCAGACAAATTTGGCTCCCAGTGACTTTAACCAGTTCCACATGTGACAGGATGTAGGAGGGCCCGGGCGGGGCCCGAACCCACAACCTCCCGGGTGAGAGTCATGTGTGCTGACCAGTCAGCCAAAGGGATATCCCTGTGGCCAAGTAGCCAGGGTACATGATCAATCAAGAGGCATAGTGACAGGACGCTAACTGTCACACACAGGACCAATCAGCTTGAGCTGAAGATGGTACAGGCCCGGAGCAGAGGACTCGATGCGCCGGCCGGGCTCCCAGCAGCAAGTAGGTACATGGCTGTTGTTTACAGGTTGCCAGGTGCAGGAATCTGTTACTTCCAAGCAGATCTGCAGATCTCACATATATCCAGCAAAAGTCAACTTCTTAACCATCAGGTGCCTACTAATCAACAGGATTGGGGAAAGAACATACACCAGAGAAGCCTTCCTCAAAATGACTGGTGAATCTCATTTTAGTCTTGTGTCTCTCAGGCTTAATTGCTGTAATCATTCCCACCTGTCACCCTCATGAGGAAGTCTTTGGGAAGGGGAGGAAATAGATGCTGTCCACAGAGTCTTAAAATCAACCAAATGGCAAAAATATATTAAATAAATTTCAAACAATGAACACAACATGCAATAAAATAGTAAATAAAAATACATCCACTTAGCCTCTTCCTGACAATTATTATTATTATTAGTAGTAGTAGTAGTAGTAGTATTATTATTAGTATTATTATTATTATTACCAGTTCATTTAGTTTGAATCAAGTTTGCTTTTAGACCCTGTTTATAGAATTATTTTGGGGGGTGTACAGTCATTCACTTTATTTTCCAGCACTGCTCTGATTCAGTCCTGTTTTCTTCAGAAGAGACTTTCTGATTTTTTTCATTTTTTTTTATGAACTTACACATGAAATATTTTATTATAAGAGAATCAAAGATCCCCTGAAAACCCGGGTAGACTGTCTCCCATCTCTCCAACAGCTGTGGGGTCAAAACCATAAAAGACAACATAAAACACATGGTAGGGAACATGAGGGTCCAACATCTTTGATGATTTTGTGGTTTTTTCCCTTCTCTACGAGCATATGGGGAGCCTCTGACGACAGGGTGTTTATCGGACATAAAGAGACTTAGATCAGCTGAGAGGACTTTGTGTTTTCTCTTCTGGTACTTTACTGTGTTTCAGTGTTCTCTTGCTGTTCACTCTCATCTTTAATCCTTTTCTTTCTCTCCACCATCACAGCCCATGTAGGTCCCTTGTGAGCTCCCCGTGCTTTGGATCATTGTGCTTACCACAACAAAGGGGAAAACATCCCACATTTGTAAATGGGCTCCTGCCAGTTGGACAGGTTTTCTCAAACAAGCATTTCAGTGGGGGAAAGGAAGTCAGATCCTTTTAATCTCAGCAGCAGCAGAGTAGGATGAGAGAAAATGTGTGATTCCTTAAAATCTAATTTGATTGTCACATTTTCAGTTGTACAGTTTCTCTGAGCTCTCTGATGTTAATGCTCTATATCTATTTTCAGATTTGAATGAGATCCTGAGGTTTCTGTTGTCATCAGTGTGATTCTTGTGGGCTGTTTGGCTGTTTGTGGATGTGTGTGTTTTTTTTATCATAACACAGACTTTTTTTTTCTCTTAGTTCTTCCTCTGGACAGTAATCCATTGTCTGACTTTCTGTTGTGAGAATCAATGTTTTTTCTAAGTCTGACAGATGTTTGATATTGAGCCATTTTTCATCTCGACCGAATAATTCAAGAGAAAAAGCTGAAAACAGGATCACTTCATTTCTTTGCTTTGCCTTTGACCTTTCTGTTGCTATCATGAGATAGCAGATGATAAACACTCATAAAAGAACAGTTGTGAAAGCACTCAGGCCAGTAGCAGAACCAGATTTGACACCTTTGCTATGTCTCTGAAGGATTAACATTTAATCAAGAAGGTTATAGAAGAACCGAAGTGGCTTTTTGAAGAGCTGGAGAGGTTGACTTTTTCTTTAGGACCATTAACCCCAGAACAATACAACAATAAATAATAAATGGTTTAATCACCAGATCTTTTTCATAAAATCTGAACCATCTGGAAGCCAGTTTATAAACCTTTCACTTCTGGATCCAAAACTCATCTACAACACTTGTGAGTGTTATGGTTGAAAGTAAAAGAGTGTGTTAAGCTGGACTTTGCAACAAATAATTCCCTAGTGATCATCACTAAGAAGCAGTCCAAGGTAAACAAGTTTTGCTTCCAGTTTATAGCCAAATGTTGCGTAAAAAGGGTTTGCTGCGTGCAGTGGTAGAAAGTTAAACTTCCAGTGTAATATTCGGAGTGATCTGGCAGATATTTACTTTAAAATCATGTTCAAAATTGTACTCTCATTTGTGTAGAGTTGCATGAAAACAGAAATGTTCTGTTCATTATGGTAGAACCTGAAATTTGCATCCAAAGATGCTGGGGGTCACCCTGTCCCCCCTCAACAGAGATCTGTCATTTTAATATGCTGTTTTCAATGTCTGAAAAGTTCATTATTTATATAGTGTTTGAAATTGCTTGTATTTTAATTGTACTGTAGAATAAAAGCAGAATAGAGCCAGATTGTTTTGCCTCAACTATTTTGCAATGAGTTACAATACAGTAAAAGACATAAAACAAATGCCTCTGATTTATTCATGGCCACCATACCTTTTTTTCCCCTACACATTTGGAAGGGTAATATAATACACCAGTTCATCTCATTTATCTTCCACTTATCTGAAGTCACCTAAGGAGGAACATCTTTATCCCTAATGACAAGTTCTTCATGAGGGATCCAGAGGTATTCCCAGGCCAAAACATTCTCCTTTCTGTTGGACATTCTCAACAAAACCTCCTAAAACAGCAAACCAAGAGGCATCCCTGTCAGATAACCAAACCACCTCAAGATGATGGTCAATTGGGCTAAATATCTTTATACTCAAAACTCAAGTAAAGAACAAAGAACTTGGCCACAGGGACATCCCTTTGACTGACTGGTCAGCACACATGACTCTCATCTGGGAGGTTGTTAATCCCCACCTGGGCCCTCCCTGTCCTTCCCACATTACAGCTCATATAACAGAGAAACACATGCAAAGTCCTTTGTAGAACTGAGACTAGGTTAAAAAAAAAGTGCTATATTAATGTGAACCTTCTGAATTTCTGTCCTTTGTTAACAGTTGGGCCACATTGTGATATCTGCTCCAACATAATCATGTTTCATGTCAGTAAATGTTCAAATGATCCAATTTGTTACAGAAATTCCAAAATTTGAAAAAAAAAAAGAAAATCAGAAACTAAAAAGATATTTGAGCAGGAAAACTTAGTTTTTCCTTCCTTCCCCACCCATTAATAATCTGATCATTCATCTTATGTCTTAGTGTATACAACTGTATAAAGTACTTCAAAGCAGCTACGCCTCTGGCAACTATAGCAGTGACACACTTGTGTAGTAGTAGGCCTATCTCAATCAGAGGAACCCCTTCCATGTTTTACCTTTATGGCAGACAAACTGCTTAGGAGAGTTTAAATAAGAGGAGAAATGAGAAAAATGAAACACAAACACACGTATCAAGGGTTTTGTTAGTACAGTGACACCCTCTTATTATGGCTAATGTTAGTTAACGCTGGTAAACTCAAGCTACATATCTGATAAAAAGTGTTCTTCAATGATTCTTTTCCTTGTGTGTTATTGTTACTTTACTCTTTGGCACTAGACTGATAAACACATTTAACTTTATCACAAGACTTAAACAACAAGTCTAACACTATGCCCCTACAGGCGATGTTTATCATCCTGTTTCATCAACAAGACTATCAACTAGTGCTGCCAAGAACCAAATAATCACACAAAGTCTCCAGTGTTATCACATTTCAAGGAAAACTATCATATGTTCAAAAGTCAGACTGTGGAGTGCCAAAAATGTGAAAGTGTGAATTGCAGCAACTGCTTCGAGGTCTGTGATGTGCTTCAGAAATTTTGCCTAGTGGTAATGTCTTAATCCCAGATAACTATGAATAAGAATTTGGGGCAACGAAGGGAAATTCAGTGTGCAGTTCCACTTGTTGCTAGTTGAACTGCAGAGGTTTCATCTGTGTTGCAGATATTCTGATTGTTGAGAATTTAGTGAAACAGAAGAATACCTCCTGCTAAGTCATAAAATGTGACCATTTATCACATTATAACTGAGGTAAAAATACGCATGGAATTTTTATTTTAAATATGATTATTTATCATGAATGGATGAATTAAGCACATGAGTGTGCTTCCACTTGATGACAAAGCAGCTCTTGGAAAAAAAGCAGCTCTTCCTCCCTGACTGTTCTTGTTCCTGTGTTCGCCAGCGCTGGAATTTTACTGGAGAGTTTGCCTTGTGTTTGACTGCCCAGTCCTTATACATACGAGTGAATGGGAGATGGAAAGACTTCAGATTTGCTTCTTTTCAGCGTCCAGTCTTTTGTTGCATCATGCCTCTTTGTTTGACTGAATGTCTCCTCATTAAACTTGATGTATAAAGACTGGAGAAACTCTTGACTGATTGCAGCTCACTCTATGACTTTTTCTCACTAGGGCAAGATGAACTGAACACACACACACACGCACACGGAAAGTAAGGTTTTTAAATTTTCATTCAGTGGATAAGATGTATCGGACATGGTGTTAAAAATACAACAAAGGAGGCAGTAGTTAAAAAAGAAAAGTCAGTCTCAAGTTGTTTTCATGAATGACCCCCAACTGGGAAATAAAGAGAGCAGGGGAGACAGTTCATGTTCTCCATCAGGGAACCCATATAACATGTCTCAGACTCAGAGGTGTAAGATAGGCTTCTTATTCCCAAGGAAAAACTATTAAGTGCCTCATTTATAACAGAAAGTATACAGTATGTTCTCTCATCTTATGTATCTGACATGTACTTTGAGTCCAGGAGATATAATAAAATTGGAGCCTATTTGGTCAATAGTTTGTGAAAAAATGGCTTTGCGCACTCTTGATAGCAGCCACTGTTTTATTATTTAGTCTTCAAGGTCTTACTGACTGACTGCTAGCTGCAGGGCAACAGCAAAGGGAAGGTGGGGAAGCTGACAAGCAGTGTCAGCAAAGCAAGCCTTCACCTGACAATCACCAGTGCCCTCTGCTGGGCTTCACCTGTCTATAATCCATCCCTCTTTCTGTTTTCTTCCATGTGCTTGCTCAGAGAGATGGAAACAGACTAATGAAGGTGAAGAAAAGGCTTCGGTGACCCTGTGTCACAGTGAGGTGCTTTACAAGCCAGGTGGCTAACATAAGGGAGAGGTAAAACCGGCTTTCAATCAATAAAATATCAGCTTTTAAAAATGCTATGAATCCTCTTATGTGGTGTGGTTTGTATTGGTGGGTAAACCAGTTCACTTATTATTGAAACATACTGCTATGTTTGGTTGTGTGATGCGGGTGTGTGTACTGATAAGCAAGATGACATTACATTAGAACTGCCTGATTTCACAATGGAGTTTGACCTGAATTTCTCACCCATACAAAGAGCAAAAGATTGGCGCTCGGTGAGCTGAGTGAAGCCGAGATAAGTGAGTGTGATGAAATGTACAGTGGTGCAATAAGTAAGAGATTTTGCAGACCAGACTTTGCAGAGCAGTGATCTGCAAAGTCTGACAATGAATTATGAACCATGCACACATATATTTGTGAGCAAAGTATGCAGTCAGATGTAGGAAAGGTCAAAAGCAGCAGAGAAACCCAAACAAGAGAGTATTCAGAGAAACCATGGGAGCACTACTCTTCAACAAAAAGGTTTGTAGGAGGGAAAAAGCAATACAGACAAAACTGTTATTAGTTTACAGATCCAATTCTCAATTTCCCTTAAAGCGTACATCTTTGAAAACAGTGTTTTGTTTACACGTGCAGTGTGAATATTCTGGTTCCCTCCAGCAGCTTTCATCCACTCTGTCTCCAGAAGCAGCAGGCAGCTCTTTTGTAGTAGGTGACTCATTTCCTTCACATAAAAAAGACTGGCATTTCTGACACAAGGCATCGTGCTATGATGCTTTGCATGTAATATGAGCGGCTGGATCTTTGAGTGTTTGTTTTTTTCAAAAATAAATCTGGTGGTGCAAGGCAGGGAGGGTGGTGGATTGTATAAGACACAAGATTGCCTTCCTGGCAATCATGTGCGTGAGAAGAGTTTAACTTTTCCTTTTTTTTTTTTTTTTTAAAGATTTTTCAAAAAAGAAGGGTTGTAGAAAACGCCAAATACCAAATCAGTTCGGATGCAACCAACAAGTAACTAATATAGCTGATCACATGAAAAATCAGCTGTTTTTGCTTCTAGAGAACAAATATGGCCAATATTTAGTGTCATGAAAGAATTATCACAACGTAGAAAGCAGAATGCAATTCTTTAAGATCTCTCTATTTTCCCTTCCATATGGCTGAGAAACACTCTTTAACTCTTCTTTCTTGAAGTTCCTACTTAGCAGCTGTTTATTACAACCATATGTAATGTTGGTGATACTGCATACTGATGAACCTACAGAGCCGAGTGTCTATTTACTCGATACATTCATTGTCTGTGTCCATCCATTTTTGTACCAATTGATCCATCCATTTTTCAAACCAATGGGAAGGCTAGAGCCTATCTCAGCTACCATCTGGTGAGAGGCAGGGTACAACCTGAACAGGTTGCCAGTCCATCACAGGACCAACACAGACAAACAACCATGCATGCTTACACTCACTACTAGAATTAATTTAGAAATAAACATGTCCCATGTTTTCTGACCGTGGGAGGAATACAGAAAAAACATGCAAACTCCACTCTGAGATTCAAACCAAGATCTTTTCATTGTTAAGGGACCAAACCAACCACCATCCAAAAGTGCTGTGCATTAATTCATGATACCAAGGGGCCCACACAACACAGCACAGTCTGATGTCTTTGGCATGAGACTGGGATCACCCTTTTTTTGTTTTTGTTTTGTTTTTGTTTTGTTTAGGGACAAAAAAACATTGTTAAGCAAAGGTATATTGGGGTTCATGTCAAAGTCAGATCATATGTCAAAGATGGTTGTAGCCTTTGTGACCTCTCCCACTGGTAAATAGACTCCTGTTTGAGGCCCTGAGTTTATTATTTGGCTGCCTGAGTCAGCAAGAGCAAACAACACGTGAATCAGCTGTGAATGCAAGCATGTTGGGCACATCTGCCTGGTAGCAACAGCTTACTTGTTCATCAAAGCAGCCATATCTTGAATTTTATATATAAATGCAAGCCTTAATACTAGCAGTGTATATCTCATAAGGCTAAGTTTACACAAGAACAGGTGTTCTGGACATGCAAAAATGGCCTCATTCTCAAAGTTGTCTCATCAACTCAAAGTCCGACCTGGTCTGAGTCAAAATTGGTGATGAACTACCTTGAGTGTACCCACTTTCTTAGCAGGGAAACATTTTAATTTCTACTGTGAAGTTGAGCACATGTAACATAGATGTCTAAGGAGATGATCTCACTTTTGGAGCAAGTGTCAATGGGTCATTCAAAGAATAGTAGTACTTGAAAGTTTCACATTTCCTTCACTTTTCAGTCAGGGTGGTTGTCTCTTGTTGAAAATACATTCTGTCACATATGGCTAACTCTGCATATTGAAATATCCTCCTGCGGGAGAGAACGTGCTTCAAACATTTATATGTCAAATGGTATGAAACAAAGTTTACTAGTAAATATAAAAAACAAAGAATAAAGCTTATTTCAAGTTAGTGGGGTTTAAACAGTGAAAAGGAGAGTGACCAAAGTTAGTGACAGAAAGTTAGTAATTCTAGAAAAGAAAGAAACAAAACAAAAGAAGTAATGCTTTAATAACAGTAGTTACCCTCTAGGTCACATGGCAACTTCTACCTTCTTGTAAAAACAACTGCAGTTGACTGGAAACCATCTGGTCTCAGTGAGAATGCCATCACAGGTGTCATGGAAACATGCACAAGGAGAAAGTTTAGAGGCTTGGTGGGAAACTGATCTGAGCTGTATTGCACAGATCGGCACAGCATGAGATAGCCCTGTATCCCATTAAAACATCTTTCAGACCTGGTATGAATTAACAGTTTACGCTGTATATGTGTGCGTGTGCATGTGTTCTTGTTCCTGCATAATTCTAGGTATAACGTGATTCTTGCTTCCTTTTTCTTTTTCTTTTTCTAAGGTGCTGATATTGATGAAAAACCAGTTGGCTGTCTCCTCTTTCCCCGCCCGCTTTCACTGACCTTCATGTCACTGGCCACTGGGGGTGACCCTTTTGAAAGGTCGGACAAATACAACTCCCCCAGTGGAGACTGCACAGGAGGGTGCAGCACCAGTTCCAAACTAAACCAAAATTGCAAAGGGAAAGTGGAAAGTGTTCAAATGAGTCAAGAGCAAGAACCAAAGAGCTGTTGTTAGACAGACAGTGCAACTTGCATGACTACTGAAAGGGCTGCATGACTAGAATGCATGCATATGAGAAAGACAGATGTAAGAGATCATGTGCAGGTGTGTGTATGTGAGTGTGTGCACTTCTGGGCAGGCTGAATATATGTGTGAGAGAGGCGATAGAAGCCAGCGCTCTCAGCGTGCCAAGAGGAGGAAAACCGGGGATAAGAGCCTCTTCAAAGAGCAGTGAATTTGTTGAAGAAGCTGGTGCTCTTTAGCACGTACACCCAAATAAGAACGGGGAAGGCTGTGTGTGAAAGGGCTGAGAAACAGAAGAGGTGGGGAGGGCTTGTTGATACTTGGATGGATAAAGATTCATGTCACTTGCACGAAAGCTTTACCCAACATTAGAGAGGAGTGTCCATCCGGACCTTGATCCCCACTTCCCGGTCCCTGGATTTCTGTTTCCACTTGTCTGCTTTGACGGCTTTCTTTATTCTCGTCTCATTTTACAGCAACTGGGGCCTTTAACGACACTCATTCTCTTGAAATAGGCTAATTGTGTTCAGTTGACTTCCTTGGATGCAACAGGCCTTACAAGTTAATCACCCAGGAAAGCCTCTTAGTGACAGCTATGCCTTAATTGCATACCAGACTGTGCCCATCAATTTGAATGCAGCAAATCCACAGATTCCATCTGCATGGGAATGAAGTTTTCCTGGTTTTTGGTTCTCACTGACAGAAATCTGAGTATACAGAGAGCTGAATGAAACATTAGAAAGCCATTCAACAAAGAGTCATATTTTGTAATTCAAGAATTTTAATTAAAAAAAAGCTGCTACTGTTCAGATCCCACGGTATTGCTATTCTGACCCTCTTTCTGGTCCTCCTTTGTTTAGACTCTTCGGCAGAAACTATCGCCAGGGGCCCTCCTGCACTCACCAAAACATTAAAAGTAAAACAAACGGACCAGTGTGACAATAAAAGGGGAATGCTGCAGGGTGGTTTGGATTTGTTTTTGTGTGATGTGACCATGCCCACTCATCTTCACTCCACTCTCATCTCATCTGCTCGTTCCATGCTGGGTTGTAGCAGTTTATCCAGGAAAGCCGGGGTGAAGATGCTAACCTTTTCCACACAGCAATAACTTCCCACCATGACATCGAACCAACATTGCTTCAGGGTCCCTCAGTGCTCGCTGTGAAAATGTCAGACATGCTCTTTTCATCTGAGGGAAATCCTATCTGATTTACTCTACCCCCTCTTCCTCAGCAGAGGCGCCTGTTTGTACAAGGCCATGTTTCATTTGAATATCAAAGCCTGTGAGGAGGTGGCCAGACACTTTAAATGACATTTTTTGGGCTTCTCTCAAGGAATGTGACTGCTTAAGTGTCTAAGACGGAGGGATCTGATCACTGCTACAAAGCAGCCTTTGTGGTGGCGGGGTGACCATAATCTCTATTTACCTACTCTCTGCTCCATGGAAGAAATGAACACAGATGTCCATTTGCATCCCAGGATTGGGAATTTTGAGCTTCACAACTTAAATGCCACTTGAAAAATTGCTCACATTTTTGCCTGTGTAACCAAGGAGCTACGACGGTGAACATGCTTCTGACTTGGTTGTCTTCAAATTTACCTTTACTGATCTGTCTGTTGAGGAAACACATGAGGAAGTTGCTGAAATATCAGGCTCTGAATGTACCTCTTTAATACAAACAAAAAAGAATCATGTTTATTTTGTTGTCACTTGTCAAAAATCCCTTTGTCTCTCCTTGAAGTCTTGAAAAAACCCTGAATGCATTTGAGCTCTCATAAAACATTTACAAGGTTGATTTTTTTCCCATGTTTTGTTAGCGCTCTGCTGTGTTACTTGGCACAACGTTAGACAACTGCACCTGCTGACAATGTGTAAAGGAAAAGGAAGCAATTTAAAACGCTAACCTCTTAACATTTACTGGCTCAAATAGCATTTACTAAAATACAGGCCAAGTGAAAACTTTGCTTCTGTATTTTGAATGGCACTGAGCCCAGTTATACACAAATGCTTACTATTCATGATGTGAACCATTGTTATTTGTTATATTTCTATCATCTATAGAATCACATACTGATTATTTCCCTCTTAATTGTGTGACACTAATATTAGTGTGTATGTACAGTCTTTCAAAACATGGAAGATTCTGGAATTGACTGATCCTTTTTGCAACTGAATTTCTGTTTTTGTTTATTGATTTGACTCAGAGTTAGAGAACGCATTGAGACCCATGGAAAGATTTGATAGCTAGGAGCCTTCATTGACTTACAGCGCTTTGCCTGGAAAGAGGCAAAAATTTGAGCATAGAGTTAGATGTCTTCTTACCATCACTGTCGATCAAAGCTGGAGCTGATAAACAGAAGTATTTATTGGGAAATCATTCCCAGGTGTAACAATGGAAACATCATGGAAATAAATTCCAAATGTTTCCTTTTCCCCCATTGAAAACGTGACCCAGATATTCATGAGTGTGAGTAGATTGTTTGTCCTATGAAATTAGGGTTAACAGCCCAATGAGGAGGATACCTTTAAGCTTTTAATCATTTTAGTAAAATAGGGAAATTTTCAACTGGCTAAGAAAACAGCTTGACTTGAGTCACATAAGTAAAGTTATTCTGTTTTCTGTTTGTCACTCAGATATGTAATATCTCCAAACAAAAATGATCTTTTTCAGTTTCCTTAACCTCAAAGTCTTGTGTCAGTCACACCAGACAAAACTTTTAAACAATTCAGTAAAACATTAATGATTGAAAAATAATACAGAAACTATTAGCTATGATCTATTCTACTCACTTTGATTTAGCCAAATCTTACAAATTACATGTGGAATCACAAATACACCTTTTGCAGTTGTGAAGTGAGTCATCTCTGATTACAGAGGGTACAAGGCAACTTACTCTCACTGTCAGGCATGCACTGCTGGCAGCACCTGATGTCAGAGGGAAATGGATTTTCCAGGCCGGACTCATGGGAAACTGAGAAATAGTCATGTCAGCGGTATGTGAAATAGATAAAACTGTATGTTTTTCATGCTACGGAACACAACTTTTGAAGTAGGACTTGTGGTTCATGTGTACAGCACATTTTGTGTGTTTGGGTGAGGAGGGAAGGATGCTGACCTCAGTCATCCAGGAAAAATGATATTTTGATGCAACACCAAGCCATGCACGCAGGCCGTATTTTGTATCAATTTCCACAGCTTTCCATGACTTCCCAGAGTCCCACAAAAATACAGTCACCATTTCCCCACAATCTTAGAAATCAATTCATCTTTATTTGTATAGCGCCAATTCAAAACAATGTCATCTCAGGGCGCTTAAAAGACAATCAGTTTGAGCCAATCTTATTGTCATACATTGATTCATACAAGCCAATTCATAAAAAATAGCCTAGCTAAGGAACCAACAGACTGCATCGAATCTAGCCTTCGATCCAATCCCCATCCTGAGCAGCTAGAGGCGACGGTGGAAAGGAAAACCTCCCTTTTAACAGGTAGGAACCT